>JACXGM010011801.1:0-24636 GCA_016801145.1 Umbra pygmaea
AGATTGTTTAGTAATACTACAAGCTAGAATACATAATCCTCTGCCAGTGTGCATAATTAAATTCTTGACCAATCACAAGTATTTTTCATTATTTTATTGTGCATTTACTGCGGCATTGGTCTTAAAAAGCATTTCGAGTGGCATTAAAAAAGTCTTAAAAAGTCTTAAATTTAATGTCATCAAACCTGCAGATACCCTGTGTAGGTTACTTCCCTGGCTGATGAGTCTTTATGGAATATGAAAAGACAGGGTCTCTCGCAAGCACAATATTGTATGCGTGCACATGAGAACAGAAAGGAACGAGGTGCGTACACTATCTCCTGGTTAGAGCGAGTTATAAAACGAGCAATTAAAACATTTAGTTAATTGTCTTTGTATTACATTATAGCCTATTTTCGTTGTCTGACCACATGGAATATTTTAAGTTTGTTAACATTTCAATTTATCTTCATTATATATATAGAATACGCATACAGCACATTTCTAAAATAAGATTGCACAGTCTTGTATTAACATTTGTATAGTTCTCTTTAAAGACTGTTTGTTTGTTTGTTTGTTTCTTCGTGTAGGCTACGTGGTCACACTTTCTTGTTTATTTAAACAACGTTAAAACAATTCAAGTCGATTTAGTTTTAATATTTCAGGGATCGACGTACATGGTCACACAATGGATGGGTTTTGTTAATATTGCAATTTGCAGTAGCTATCATTATTTTTTATGTGAGCGATGTGTGGGTTTGAGTGGAGCGGTTGAAAAAAGTGTGTAGTGGTGGAGCGGAGTGTAACTATCGCTCAGTGATCTAGGAGCGGGATTTCCAAACGCTCAACCCCGCTCACATAGCTACTCTCTCCCCGGGCTGGCCTAGTTAGCGCGGAGGTATCTGTGCATCCCGGCAATATCAGTCCCCAGAGCCGGTGTTTCGGCGGCTGAACTGACAGTCACAAGTTTGCGGGCATGTCTGACCCCTTATCATGTCAATCCTTATCTTTCTCAACAAAAATCAGCAGACTGGTGCAGAAGTTGCATGTGAGTTACTAGTTATTTTTATGAGGCTTTGTTAAGTAGCCTAATTTGTTATGTAGCCTAATTGTTAGATAATCTCTCTCACCCTCTTTCTCGACTTCGTGCCTTGGATAGATTTAAGTTACATTTCGACAAAAACCTGCCAGATCTAATTAGGCTATTATTAAGTTTTTGGTTAAGTTATTGTTTAACATGAATTTTTTAAATTTTTCATTATTTTGGAAATAACGAGGGTCTCTGTTTAAGAATGCTGGCTCGCAGCTGCAGGTCCCGCAGCTTTAGAGCACCACAGCGCATATCTTCAAGTTTAGGCTAACTGAACGTCCAGTTTAATTGCCACCAGTTGTTGTTCTTGTAATAAAGATCTCATCGTGGAAAAACACACTGTATTTTAATATTTTCCTTGGATTTTTCATTTATAAAAAGTTAAATAAACAATGAATTTGAATATAAAAAATAATGATTAATCGATAGTCGATCGTTAATTCTCCCGACGATCGACAAAGAAAGTTTCATCAAATGCCCATCCCTAGTTTATACTGCATATGTTTCTCTTACACTTGTGCACAATCAATAACACTCTAAAATGTCTTCTATGAACCTTATACACAAAAGCATTTTGCTGAGGTCCAGAAGGAAGAACATTTACCCCAATCCATTAGCACTATTCACCTGTTTCAGTTTTTTGATAAAACAAACACCCCACTTTCTATGTAAAGTAAAATTGTCAGCCCGGTGGCCTTGAGAAAAATAAATAAATAATTTTATAAATTACCAGTATTTATCCAGGACATTTGACTGGGAACATATCTTCATTTGCAGAAATGACCTAGGAAATAGTTACAGGGGGAGGTGAGGGGATAAAAAAATGCACAAATGACACCTCATAATTTGTGCACATATTTACGTCCCCCATGTGACAAGGGATCTCACTGTAACAACCTGGACACTAGCAGTGGTTATGGGTCTAATCAGACTTAAATAATGTAGTTGTTTGCTAGGGGGTTGTGGTCAGGGAATGGTGGATTGCTGGTTAAATATAGCCGACACTCACCCCGATGGCCTCAAGTTAAGATCCAATGTGTCCGATTTTAAGCATAACCAAAACCTCAGTAATGTGATGCTGTTGATTTACCGTCCCACCCTACACGAGGCATATGTACCCTTCACTACCCTGGGGCATTGAGAATTGTCTGTAGACTAGAGGAAGTATTCTCCCCTACTGACCTCGCAACAGAACTTCCTGCATAATTTAGTGTCCCATCCAGGGACCGATCTGGCTTGGCCCTGCTTAGCTTCAAGAGCAAACCAGCAGTGGGACACATGGGGCTATGCTGCTGGCATCGCAACTCTAATGTTCTCCAAAAACAGTTGTCAGGGTTTCAACACAAACAATCATAATTAGTCAACAAGCAATCAGGATGCTGGCGTGAAAAAAGGGCCACACTGAAGCTGACTTGTGTTTTCAGAATAATGGATGACAACATCAGAGAGAGATGTAGAGAAAGAACGAATGATAGGTGGTGGAGGAGGAAGAGGAAGAACAATGAACTGTAATGTTTTTGAATGTGACATTAAATGTGTGCTTGACCATGTTCTTGTACTTGGTATGACAATAAGGGAAGCTGGGATAAGCCTACAAGCAAATCAGAGCCATTTGACACATTGTCCAGGCTTCCAGAAGTTCATATATAATCACCCGCCACTTCCTTAGCTAGTACAAGTTGGACCTTCAGAACCACCTTAATTCTTCATGGCATATATTCAACCAAGTGCTGGAAACATTCCTGAGCGCTCATACATTTTGGCCTGTATTGACATTATTGCATCACACAGCTGCTGCAGATTTATCGGATGCACATCCACGATGCGAACCTCCCGCTCCACGACATCCCAAAAGTGGTAGATTGGATTGAGATCTGTTGACTGTGGAGGACATTTGAGTACAGTGAACTCTTTTTTTATATTCAAGAAACCAGTTTGAGATGATGTGACTTTTGTGATATTGCACACTATCCTAGACACTAAAAGTAGCCATTACAAGATAAGTATACTGGTCATAAAGAGATGGACATAGTCAGAAACAATACTCAGGTAGGCTGTGGCATTTAAACAATGCTCAGTTGGTACTAAGGGGCCCAAAGTGTGCCAAGACAATATCCCCCACACCATTATGCTACCACCACTAGCCTGAACCGTTGATACAATCCTGACCCTACCATCTGAATGTCACAGCAGAAATTAAGGATCGTCAGACCAGTCAACATTTTTACAATAATCTATTGACCAATTTTGATGGGCCAGTGCAAATTGTAGCCTCATTTTCCTGTTCTTAACTGACAGAGGTAGCAACTGGTGTGGCCTTCTGCTACTTTACCCGATCTTCTTTGAGGTTCAATGTGTTGTGCATTCTGAAATGCTCTTCTGCATACCTTGGTTGTAACAAGGGGTTATTTGAGTTGCTGTTGCCTTTCTATCAGCTCGATTCAGTCTGGCCATTCTCCTCTGATCTCTGCCAGTAACATGGCACTTTCTGCCACTCACTGGATATGTTCTTCTTTCTCTGACCCTTCTTTATAAACCCTAGAGATGGTTCTGGGGGAAAATCAGAGTAGATCAGCACTTTCTGAAATCCTAAAACCAACCTGTCTGACATCACCAACCATGCCACGTTACTATACCAAGTAACTTAAATCACATTTGTTTCTGATTTTGATGCTTGGTTTGAACTTCAGCAGATTGTCTTGATGATATATACATGACTAAATGCATTGACCTGCTGCCAGGTTATTGGCTGATATGATATTTGAGTTAATGAGAATAATGAAGTTGCGGGTGTGTGTAGGTTACTTACATTTATATTTTAATCATTTCAAAGATGCTCTTATCCAGAGCGACTTACATTACATACAGGGACATTTTTCATGGAGCGACTTTAGGGTGAAGTGCCTTGCCCAAGGACACAATGAAATTTGACACAGCCAAAACAAACAACTTTATACAATATAGAGAAACACATTATAGAAGACATATTCTTGAATAATGACTGCAACCTCATGCCTGTGTAAAAATAATGTTTTCCTCTTGTCTTCTAACTATGGTTATTATTCATGAATAACCTTTAATAATAGTGTTTTAATTTGTCCAAGCAATGTAATGGGTATTCAGTAGTGTCATTTTATTGTATTCTTTTGTCTGGATTTTGAGTGTATAACTTAATTTATATGACAGAGCATATGGTTGTGAGTCTAATTTGATTATGTTTAATTTTATTTGTATTTACTGTAACCAGGCAAGTTGGTAAGGAAACAAATTCTACTTTGCAGCAACAAACTTAGGGGAAGTATGTTTATATTTTGGGGAAAATGTAGTACACATTCAGGAAATGGGTGTTAGCAGTTGTGAAAAACTAATAGCTGTGGCTGGGTAATAGATGCCTGCAATTTCTATAAAGGTGACACTTCAGCCCTCTAGAGGACAAAGCCTACTATTGCAGCTGAGTGAATCTTGTCAAGTTCAGATCAGAGGTGTAACTTTTTACATAAAAGTGACAGAGGGCATATTTGGTAGAAAATATGTTCTGGCATGGACATCACTATTAAAGGCTTTCCCCATGTTAAGGTATTTTCACCTGCAATATGTGTAAAATCTCAAACTGCTATACATTATCATATATATAGTTTTACTATAATATTATTAGACTGGGTGAACTTTTATTCTGTGCTTGGAGGAATCCAGTTTAATGATCTCAGCCAGATCAGTGTTACAGGGTGTAACTGAGGGCCAGTTGAGTAAGACTTGGAGGAAGCCCCTGGCTGTGTTTACTTTGTCAGGGCCTGGAACCCCATCCCGGAGGAACAGCAGCTTCCTGACCCGGTCTGAGGCTTGGACAACCACACCCCTCCACATTACACAACTCACTGGACTGTAATCAGTCTTATTCATCATAACATACACATGCAAGAAAGCACACAAACACCTACAACACCCACATGACATATTTTTGCATGTGTCACATATGGGCTGTTTGTGGCAAAAGCCTTTTGCAACCAATAACTATGTTTTAAAGAGATGATGCACCTTTCCTAGATTGTTGACATTTGTAAACAGAGAAACTTGAAAATAAAACCAGGGCATTCCAACAGAATAATTCACAGCATGCCTCATGCTTGTTTCCAACAAGGTTATTGCTGCAAATAATATTTGATTCTTAATGAAATTGCTTGATTAAATAATGCTAAAAAAAGAATAGTTAACACAAAACTGTGTAATAATGCATGTTTAATTCAAGGTGAGAAGTACAACCCCAATGACCAACACAGCTATAATGCAAGACTAAAGGTTTTTTTGCACCACACAAAGAAATGTTACTCATCCTTGCATTGCTGTGTTTGTTTACAACAGAGTAATTACACCTTTTTCTTCTTGTGAAAAATGTAACACTTGCTGTTTTTGATATTGTCAAACTTAATAAATTGTGAGCATTACTTCAAAATCTAAATGTTAGGTAGATGTACAATATTATG
Organism: Umbra pygmaea; assembly: GCA_016801145.1. Lineage (NCBI taxonomy): Eukaryota > Metazoa > Chordata > Actinopteri > Esociformes > Umbridae > Umbra > Umbra pygmaea. The sequence continues at coordinate 5,551 of JACXGM010011801.1, forward strand.
ATAGAGTTGCTCAGCAAATAATGTCAAATGTATTTATGAATTTATGGGTTTAGATTTTGACCATTTCATGTTAAGAGTTTGAAAGATGGCTCCACAACAATGGGTGAATAGACTGAGATAAACCCCTGACACACTTATCAAATGTCTGCCTACAGCAAGGCTACATTTTACTATGCATGTCGCCAAGAATGTGGTATTAATATTAGCCATACCTCTTTTGGGCAATTGTCATTGGTTAAACGTTTGATGTGAAGTTTCTAATGATTATCTGTGAGCTTTTTTGGGCATGACCAGTAGATAGAGGAAATGTTGTTGCTTGAGACATACTACCAGTGATATACTTGCATTAAAAATAGTATTGGTGGAAGGATGTGGCTGAAACTCAAGTAGTTCTCTTTGTACGGCAGCTGCAACGAGACATGGCTGTGTCATTGGTCGAGAGTTTATCAGAGCGTCTACAATGTTGCTACAATCACTTTCAGCTCATATGTCACATTACATGACAAAAGGAACATCAGACGTAACCCAATGGGGTGGTGGGCCTATCCTTTTTCGTTCTTTATTCTACCTCTGTTGTTTCTCAAACAAGGGAAAGTATGATGATGACATCAGAGGGCATCATATCCTAACTCCTTCAAAGGAGTTTCTACTTTTCTTTTACATTTAACATAATACAGAGGGGTGACAAATGAAAGGAAACACTCAAAGAAATTGCTGTAGTGACGGAACATAACGATTTCAAATGCTTTTCAGATTATTTTCCTACCATGGGTTGGGTCCACCTGTTCCCTTAGAGGGAAGGTTAACTGAAAATGTCAAAGTTATTCTGAGTGCTCACCTTTATCCCATGGTGATTCAGTTTTGTCCTGACAGGATTGTTCTCTTCCAGGATTATAATGCCCTGATCTGGCAGGTTACAGTAGCTCACTGAATGGTTTGATGAGTATGAAAATGATATGAATCATATGTCCTTCACAGTTACTCAACCTAATTGAACACTTATGGGAGATTTTGGTCCAACATGCTAAAGAGCGCTTTCCACCACCTTAATTACCAAAACACCAAATTAGGGAATATCTTTTGGAAGGAGAGTGTTGCATCCAAAATATATCTTAAAAAAAGAAGCTTGGCAAGATGTTAATCAGAGAACACGTCTCTCCCAAATCTGCAGGAAGTTGCTGAGCAGAGGCAAAATCTGGAAGAAAAATGGGATTAAAATAGCAATTATTAGAAGAGATAAAAAGTATTTTATCGTTAGTCTCTATACATAATTAGATTTTTTTGCTTTTAATTGAGGGTGTTTGTGTATATTTGGGTTTCACAGTTTACAAATGGAAGAAATTTTGATTACATAGTCCCACTATTTCATAACACCAAAAGATATTGCAACAGTTGGCATTTTGATTAGTCAGGTGTGTTTTATCACATTTTAGGATGTGTGTTTGCCTTTGGAGTCCTCTATTGGTATACCTGAAGGTAAAATAGCTGTCTATGAGCTATTTTGAGGCTTTCAAATCTAAAAAATGAAAAAGTATCAGAAATGGAAAATAAATGTTGGAACATGATTAAAAATGTGAATGTGAGCTCAGCATTTGATCCAAAAACTGGTTGGCCAAGAAACACCTCGACAAAAGACGGCCGAAGCAGCTCACCATAATTTTTCTTTTAGATAAAACCGGATCAGGAGCCTCTCCAGGAGGTAAGCATAGATGTGTCAGCCACTCCCATCTGCATTAGAGTTATAAATCCTGATGACTTACAGTTTACCAAACAGTTCCTAAAAAGAACTGCATTGTTGAGGAAAAGGCTAATTTGGATGATTGAATCAAAGATAAACATGTATCAGAGACATGTGGAAAGTAGAAAGTATAGAGGAAAAATATAATTGCAAAACATGAAATATATTACATATATATTAAATATATAAATAAATATATTATATTACACCATTTTCATGGACCCTTTTTAGCTCAATATATCCACCTTTACAACAACTGACAAAAATTGTGGACTGCATCTTTAACTAACAATTTCTACTGATATGCTGTACGACCATTTAATTATGTCTTTCATTAGGTAAAGTCACGAAAACAAAACATTATGGATGTAGCACAAGCCTGGCAGAGCTATTTGGAAAAATACCTATATTTTCTAAACGATGATAACAATATTTAACCAAATACCCTCAACTAAAAGCTGTATCTATACCTGTACTTTACACTCTTAAGTATCACAAGTATACAAAAAACTTGGGACAGAATGGAAAATGCAAAAACAAACAAAAAGAGCAATTTGAAAATTAAATTCATCCTATCCTTTATTGAAAATACATTATTAACACATTATGTGATGTTTAACTTTGTGAATTTCATAATTTTTAAATATAATCTCATTTCAAGTTGGAAAACTGCAACACACTCCAACAACATTGGGACAGTTGAAGGTTTACCACTGTGTAACATCACCTTTTCTTTTTATTTTATTTAACCTTTATTTAACCAGGTAAGTTGACTAAGAACAATTTCTTATTTACAGCAATGACCTGGGAGCAATTAGGGTAAAGTGTCTTGCCCAAGGACACAACGACATTTGGCTCAGTCGGGAATCGAACTGGCAACCTTCTGACTACAAGTCTGACTCCCTACCCACTGAGCCATCAGCGCCCCTTTAATAAGACTTGTTATGCTTTTGGGCACTGAAGACACCAGTTGGTTATGTTTAGCAAGCATCATTTTTCCCATTCATCTATTATGGATGTCCTTAGCTGCGCAAATGAACAGGGCCTTTATTTTGCACTTCGTAATGCACCACACATTCTCAATCAGAGACAGTTCAGGACTACAGGCAGGCCATGGTAGCACCCGCACTATCTACTTACGCAACCATGCACTTGTAATATAGTCCGAATTTGCTTTGGTGTCCTGCTGAAAAATGCAGGGACATCCCTGGAAAAGACGTCTGATTGGCAGCATTTGTTGCAACAAAACATTGTGTATTTTTTTTTGCATTTTCCATACTCATTTATAATGCTGAATTAAGAACATGTGATAATGAATTTGCTAATAATTGTGGAGAACTCCATTTCTTTCTTTTTCAACACACAGGACCTGAAATCTTTCCATTGGAAAATTCGTTGCTTGATCCTCAATATAGCTTTCTGCTGTTTGGCTGCTTATTTTTACTGGAAACACAACATGTTCTGTGAACCAGGGAGTAAGTATATTGTCTATTACTAAAAATGAATAACATATACATTCATGTTATATTTATTTTCATGGTGTTTTGGTCTCTTGTAAAAACTGTAAAAAGTACTTTTTCTATTATTTTATGGACATTTTTCTACAGAACAATAACAGAAAATACTTTATAAACACAGTAAATGTCTGTTACAAAGTAATATCAGTTCTGCATGTTAACGGATATTTACTGTGTTCATAAAGTATTTTCTGTTATTGTCTTAAAGGAAATGTAGGAAAAATAATAGAAAACATACTGGTATGCGTGTTTTTATGGAACAATTTTTAAAGTGTGTTCTTCTGCCATGGTTGTCAAAAAATTCACAGAACTTTCTGTGGTAGAATTTTCATTTGAAATTATGCTTTTAACATTGTGTGATTTAACCAATGTTTTAGCAACAATTGTCAACACTTTTTTTTCCAGTATTTATCAAATAATATTTTGATTATCAGCTTATTTTGGGGTACACAAACTATGGTTTTAGTGGTGTAGGGGTCAAAGAAGTGTGTTAATCATAAATTGGTGTTATAAAATTGGGGAGAAAACTGGGCTAAATCTATAGAAAATAATTGTCGTGGGTAAACTATCTGATGGAAAATATAAATGTAAAGCTCTCTATACTTTCAGTGCATTATTGCACAAAATGTGTTTTAACTGAATCATTTTCATCATTTCATTTTCCACTGATCTGTACAGTTGTTCAACATTATCAAGCATGTAGATGCTAATGGTAATTATTCTCCATTTAAACATGACAAGCATTTTTGGCCTGTGAAAAGCAATATATAAAAGAATTGGCATTTGGGAAGAGTCTGCTTCCGAATCAGTTCTGATGTAAAAATCTCCCTTTATGCGTATCATTGTTGCGATGATTACTAGTTACAGTTTTTTTCCAATTGCTAACACACAAAATGCAAAATTTGGCTCATCGTGTCAAAACTCAACACACACAAATTCTTTACACAACACTTGGAAAATTTACATCTAGCTGCCATGTCAAAACTGCCATTCTGCAATCAAAACTTAACACTCTGACTTCAAAAGGCGATAGGGAACACACATGCACATGAACAATAAACAGTCAAACAGACACAACACACTGGTCAACTTTACTCAAGACACTTCTGTCATTTGTAGTTTTTAAACTGTTTTTATTCCCGTAACCAAGCCTCAGTGATATATTGTACAGCACAACATCTCCCATTACAATTCAGGGATCACTCCGTCGATTGGGGTCGAGCCACGTTACCTCGTCCACATCACAGGCGATGTTCTCCCTTGCCAGGCAATGGGGAAAATATCGCCGGGCATGGCGTATCCACCCGTGGATCGACCCCACCTCGATGTCTCCACATGCCTCCTCCATTGCTTGCAGGAGCGGCATGCGTGCATGTGGTAGGCGGTCATAGACCTTTCACTGCCATGCCGAAAATAATTCCTCTATCAGGTTGAGGAACGGGGAATAAGGGGGCAGGTACAGCACCATGAAATGGTTGTGGTTGGCGAACCAGTCCTGGACCAGAGCAGCCCGGTGGAAACTGACATTATCCCAGATGACAACGAACATGGGCTGCCCTGGTTGGTCCTATTTGACCGCGGCATGTAGTGCATGCAGAAATGTCAGTATGTGTGCAGTGTTGTATAAGGACCCAGGGTGGCATGGTGATGGAGGACCCCCTGACCACTATAGGCTGCACACATGGTGATGTTGCCCCCGCACTGCCTGGGGACGTTCTAGATCGCCCTTTGGTTGATGATGTTTCAGTCCCGATGTCTGGTTTTACCAGAGTCTCTTCCTCTATCTCCTCTCCCTCTTCCCCTGTCTCTTCCTCGTTCTCCTCTCCCTCTTCCCATCTCTTCCTCATCTTCTCCTTGGTCCTTCAGCCTCCATATTCATGATTGTCTCACGACAGGTGCTCATACCGGAATTATATGAATAGTGACTGATTAGTGTTCAGTTACAGGTTAAAGTGTTTTACTGTGTGTGCGGGGGTGTTGCTAATGTCATGTGTTTTTTAACTATTGAATGGACGTGCTGACTGCACAGTGTTTCATCATTGGCCAATGTGTGTAGTGTTTTGCACCGTGTGTTACAGAATTGTTTATGGTGCCATGCCGACAATGTGTTTATTAATTTGGTGCCTGTGTGTACGACATGCAAATGGTACGGTTTCGACGCTTTGGTCTGGGCATTCACTTTAAGTGTTTTAGCAATCGGGAAAAGCTGTAATGTGTTTTATTGGTTTAGAAACCTACATATATAATATGTTGAATGGATTTTATATTAGATTTAATGATCAAATATTTGTGAAAATTGTGTTTTCCCTTAGCTGAGCAATGCAGCCAATTCTGATCTTAAAGAAATGAGGCAGGGAGGAGAGTAAGCTGATCAATGGTGTTGAGCTAACCCTCAACCTCCTTGCCCATAATCTGGGAGAGGATACACAAAATGTTTTCCTTCCATGAATTAACTGTCCCTTAGCTAATCAGAAAGGTCAGGGAAAAGACTGATCTGCAACCACAAACCATTTGGGAGTTACACAAAATAAAAGTGTACAATGTTTTCAAATATAAACTTTTTGTTGACATGTTCATAACAGTTTCTGTCTTTTCTCTACTCCTCAGGCTACACCTTTTTCGCTCTTTTTGAGTACTGTGTAGTGTTTTCCAACATGGCCTTCCATGTAACAGCCTTCTGGGACTTTAAAAGCAGAGAAATGGTGGTCATATCCCCAGCGGAGTATAAAGACTTCTGACTGGGTAACAGAAGGGCAGCTGATAGGTGTTCAACAACTCAGAACATACCTAGTGGAGTGGATATTTTTGCAGAGGAGGAACAGGAAGACAGAGAATTCTTCCATATATTCAAATGATGGCGGATGTTATGTACAGTATTTAAAAATACATAATTTATTTATCTGGAAATATACAGTACCGACAGGGGTGCTTTGTGTTTGCTGACACACCTTGATTTCATAATAGCTCAGTTGACTGAGTATGTCCATTCTTTAGCCAGGGTCCAATATCTAGAGCTCTACTTGTCACTTGGTAAATGTAGACTGTTGCCAATGATGTTATTATATGAGAGTACAAATAGTCCATTGTCTATTATTTTGCAAAACAGGACTTTAAATGACGCAGTAAGATAAGGACCAATGTAAACTGTGTATTATAACAATACAAATATAATTTATTCTCAGAGACATGTTAAGTGAATATGTCCTGTAACAGTGATGTTTCTATAAACATAATAATTTACAGTAATTTCACAAGGGCTTAGCACTTTAACATTACACACTTACTGTATGCTGCATATGCTTACCATTACACAACTGTCAGTTGAAGGTCCAGAACATAAATAAGGAAGTTGCAAATAGATGTACTTCCTCATTTGTACAGAGGATGGGAGAGAGACAGACATGACTAGATTGGGGTGTTGTATAAAACATGTATACCAACAATGATCTACTTTAAGGACATTGCACAGTACAACTGTCTCTCTGTGTCCCTCCACTGTACTCACGCAAAGAGGCATTTCTTATCCAGCAGGCAGAGGCACTAAGGCCTTATTTCACTGTCAAATGAGCCCAGAGGCTGGATGTGTGGGAGTGGACAGTGATGTTTAAGCAACAAATGAACACTTTTCACAACTCTGCCAGCTAGATCATTTCACTTCCAAATCAGTCTCAGGCAAACCAGGGACTGTAGCATTGCTTGTTTTGATCACATCCCATGATTCAATGGGAAGGTAATCTATTCTAGATGTATCGTGAAGTCATTTATTTGCACACATTGATCAATGGGATTGTTTATTATAAACGTTTTCAAAACATTTTATTGCAGTTGCTTGTAATTAGAATAAATATATTTAACTTTAGTTTACACTACAGTTTGTACCTGTTTCCATGTGTCTTTTTAAATAATAGTAGATGACAATAAAGAATGTGTGTTTCTGTGAATTTAGACTATTGCTCATAGCCATATATTTGTTTTGGGGGTAATTCAAAATTATTATGAATAGAAATCAGAAAGTGGAAATGCCTACTGCCTTAGTCAAAGGATAGCAGCTACCATCTTTTTGACAGATCTGATGCATTTTTTATTTATTTAGTATACATATTGTCTTCCTTGTTATTTCAATGGTAGCTGCATGCAAAAAGACTTCAGAGCCACACTTTTACTTCACTGCCACTCAGTTTTAAAGTTTGCACATTGAAAGCTGTAAGATTTTTTCACATGGTTACACAACATTAAAAACTTCCAGAAACCCAACTTAACAGAAATAGATAGCAAGCTTTGGACTTTCAGAGGGAAGTTACCTCCAGGTTCCCTTTTTCGATCTCTCTTTTTTACGCACGCACGCGCGCACACCCGCAGACTGAGTAATGACTTTGATAGGAAAATCAGCATATGCATGTCTTATCAGAAACATTTATCTGCATTTCCTCTTTTGTATCTATCATTTAACACATTTAAGCAGATGTAGCTTGTTAGTCATGCACAGCACACGCACGTGTGTAAATCTGCTGTACTTTATCAGAAAAAGTTTCACCCCACTATACCATACATAAATAAAAATGTATATAAAACACTGGGACAATATCCTATTTAAAGTTCTGATATTATCTTTCTTTTCATTATTAATTTATATATTTTTATTGGCCATACCGGTGAAATATTTCCAATAATTAAACAGATCATTTCTCAGGTATTTTAAGCTAACAGCTTTAAAGGAAGAGGGAAAAAGAATGGATAAAAAAAGCAAATATTCTCTCAGTAATTGAAGGACAGCACTATACAATGAACCCTTCTCCTGCCTATGTAAGTGGCAGGTCTATTTGCCTATCGAGCCAATACTTCTGCCTCCAGCGTGCTTCAATTAACCCCCTGAAGGAATTCTTGATATAGCAGTGTTTTTCATGGGCAGAACAACAAATACATACAATAAAATTAACTCTAATGGTTTACATTAAATTAATTAATATTGTTCTACTAGATTTGCTGCTGTGATTGCGCCTCTACTACAATATCACACAGGGCTTCTTGCAGGGGGCAGGTTGTGGGTTTAGAAAGGCTCGGACACCCTCAGCAAAAACCTCCTTGATGCCATCTTGGTTGAGGGCAGAGCATTCCAGGTACTTGATGGCGTGGATCTGCCTGGCCAGAGCAGTGCCTTGCTGTAAGGTGATGGTCGTCTGGTTCTGGTCCTTCAGCTTCTTCAACAGATCAGGGTCATTACGCAGGTCTTTCTTGGTGCCCACCAGCAGTATGGGCGTATTGGGGCAGTGGTGGGTTACCTCAGGGTGCCATTTGTGCTTCACATTCTCAAAGGACGGTGGGCTGGCGATGGAGAAGCAGATGACAAACACGTTGGTCTGGGGATAGGAGAGGGTACGCAGGCGGTCATACTCCTCTTGACCTGCTGTGTCCCAGAGATTGAGGCTTATAGTCCTGTTGTCCACAGTCACTTGGGCGCTGTAGTTGTCGAACACAGTCGGGATGTACTCCTTAGGAAAAGCATTAGTGGTATAGGAGATGAGGAGGCACGTTTTTCCCACCGCACCATCTCCGACCACCACACACTTGATGCTCTGCATTCTTATCTGACCACTTAGGTGCGTCACAAACCTAGATTAGGGAAACACAGGGAGAAATGAATGCGCCTTATTCAAACAGACCAGATTCTGGCTAGGGTCTAAGACCATATCACATATAGAAATGTGAGGTTTTGTGGTTTAAATTGCTCTCACACTATCAGATATGAACACTACTCTCACACCCTCATTATCACGATCTATTCATATCCACTTATGTTTATCTGTTGGTTTTCGATTCCACATTATTTAGCATAGTTAATCTATGGGTCTTTTTTCTGTTAAGAGATAAAGTACAGAGCAGAAGGTCTCTGATGTTTAACATGAATCTAATAGAAATGACAAAGAACTTGGAGAATGTTGGAAAAAATGTGAATATAGTTCAACCCAGTCTCAAGGGACTGAGACTGGAAGCATTCAAATGGACTGCACCCTGAAGCCTGGGGTAGTTCATAAAATCATATAAATTATGTAAAGCTTAACATTGTATTGGCTAATTGAATTTAGGACACCAACAAAGCTATTTCAAACTGATTATTTATTTATCTCAGTTTACTCACCTATATTATGCTACTCATCACAAAAGGAATAGCAGTAATTAGGGGCTATGTAGTAGCAGTTATAAGTTAGTTTTGGAACATGAACCAATATGTTGTTTGACTCCCTAAAGTGGGAAATATGTTGATGTGCCCTTGTACCTAAGCTGCTCCTTCATATCCCTCTGGATTAAAGCGTTTGCTTTAAGACAAACAGGCCTTCAGAGGATTGTAAGCATATGAACATCTAGTATATTTTAACATGACTTAAAGAAGGCCACCTTTTATATCATAATTTTAATTAAACAAAGCAAAGTATCACAAGTTATAAATTCGAGTAGCCTAATGAAACACTGAATAAATGTGCAAAATAAGTTAGCTTATGGCATTTGTAGTTTTTTTAGAACACTTTCCAATAGAGTTCTGATAGATCAAGTGCCTACCGACATTATAACGACAGTTACCTCACCTCACTTCCGTAGGATTATAACTTTATTATTCTTAGCCTTCTTATAATACAGTAGTACATAAGGAAATTAATAGAAAACCTTAAAAGTTTTAACAAAAAACTTACCAAACATAGTATCTTCAAAGGAGATGTATAAACATACAGCCTTTAATTTCCAAGAGCGTCAAAGCAGTCAAACAAAATGTAGCTAGTGGAAGAGGTGTGTGTTTTCTCTGAAGAGGAAGCACTGCTCGAGAAATAATAGCGCTGTGTGAGGAAGTTTATTGTCTCCACCGACATGCTACAGCTATTGATTTAAATAGACGTTGCTGACTGAACATTCAACTTTTGACATCAAATTCTTAACTAGCTGTTGACCAGCTCTTGGATTTTTTTACATGAACACTCGCAGAATACTATTACGCACATCGTTTTCAAGCAGATAATTTAGGATATATTATTGGAAAGTTATCATATAGTGCTTATGCTGTAGGCCTATTATGCAGCTTTCATTTTAGAAGTGGGTATCTGGTCAGAACGGCTCTAAAGGATGCCCCCCGCCCCAACCTGCATATCCCCTCTCTACTCCTCTTTTAGTTTAGGCTCGCAGTCGTCGCGCAGCCTCAAGATGGCATACTTGATCTACAGTACTTGTGCTGAAATCATGAACTTCAGCGTTCGCTTGTTGTCATCCTTAAAAGAGCCGAGGCTAAATCCACACATTCAAGTGGAACGGTAATGGCAGGATTAACACGAGTGATCAGACTGGCTTTTTATAATATTAGAAGAGTATCTTCATTGCATTTCAGTTGGGTGATGGATGCCTCAAGGTGATCCAGCATCAATGGCTCCATGACAGGGAGGTATGCCAAAAGGAGTATGTGCACACACAAATAATTTCAATAATGAATCTATATTGTCAATAATGACGTAGACTCAAAATCTTATTTATTCGCTTATATTTAACTACACTAATTTTAAATCGTGTAATGGCTGTGGTGTAAAACACTTAATGTAAAGTTGACACATTTCTATACAAAAAGTTGTGAGCTTATGAGATAATGAGATATGAGCAGGGACTATATCCAAAACATTTATTTACAGTAGATACATATTGACAGATTTACAATGTAGGTGCAGGAAGACGAGTAGAGTTGTGCATGCTTTATAGTGCTTGAATTTAGTATTAACCATTTGCTTAAGGTAGTGAGCAAAGTGTAAGTCGTTTCTATGCTTCTTTTGGGGTGGAGGATTTTTTTAAGTAGTGGAGAGGTGACAGCAGGCCGTCCAGGGGCAAATTGTTAAGGGATAAAGAGTAATACATGTGCATGCCCATCTTTAAATGTTGCATGCTCTTGGTAAAGAAGACAGGGATCCACTGGCAGATAAATCTGGACATTTTCAGCTGGGTGAGTTGGCTTTGAATAGTTGTGGGATGTTGGTAATGTAAAGGTTTATGAACAGTATCATTTTGTGTATTATGTCTTTGTGTTGTTTTTGGGGATGCATATGAGAATACACTGAGGGTAATATAATATATTGATAAAGGTATGGTGGTCATGGTGTTGGAATTTCCCTTGTTGCACTTTGTCTAACAGTCTCTTCGAAATGACTAAAACATGAGTGCACCTGACTGGACTCTTATTCTGAAGGATTCCCCCACCCAAAAAAAGACTTAAAGGAAGTAGCTCGTTAATTCTTGCTTTCTTCACAATTCACACTCCTAGCGCCGCAAATACGGACAGGTTGTGCTAGAACTGAGAAGCCAGTCTGCAAAGAACTGAAAAGCCAGGAGTTAAGGTTTATTTGGTAGGAAAATCAGCTGTAACGTGGCGTTTTTTCCGTGTATATTTCATCCAGTAAGTTAACGTTAAAGTAGGTGTTTTCTAGGCATCTTGCGGTCTGTCATTGCTGCTAGCTCGTTCTCTGGTTATCAGTGTAGACTGATTGCTAACAGTTAGCCGGAGCCTGCTGAGCTGGTCCGCGATGAGCCTTCTGACGAAGCGGCCCGGCCCATAATGTTAAATAGCTACTGGACCACAGCTAACTGAATCACAGTGTGTGCCAGTACGAGTGCGTTTACACAGGCACCGCTTTGGAATATGTTGCAGAGGTGATATCTACGATTATAAGAAAAGAAAAGCTCATTAGGTACTAGAGAAACATCTGTATTGCGATGCTTGTGTAAACGCAGTTCCACCACCAGACTCATCGAATCGGCCCTTGAATTGTCTGGTTGCCTTCATATGAATGTAAGTACCATTATCTGGCTAATCAGAGCGGGACATGATTCTTCTATGCAGGTTTAATAGCTAACCAGCCAGCTAAGGGGTTCATTCATGGAGTGCAGGGGTGTTGCTTTGGAGTTTGGACCTACGTTTGATGACGCGGATTTCATTATACGGTAACCAACAGCGTTGAAATAAGAAGAACATTCAATGTAAAAGTTTTGAAAGGTAACTACTGTTAACTGCTTTTAAAACGTTTTAACTGTCTTTATGTCTCAGTTTTTTTTTAAATGGCCAGTGAGAAAATATTGAAACTACTTACCCTATGAAAACATTTAGACCGGTTTTAAACTCTCATGTTTGTTTTGATGATGATGGTAGTTGGCCAGTTTAGGCTGCCAGCAAGTCATATATTGCTCTTGCTGCAAGTACTTCTGCAAGGTTATTTTATGCGTTTTACTACTAGGTAGAAACCCTGAAAACCAAAGCCATTCTAGGCATTAGATATACCAGAGCTATCACACCTGAATCAAGTTTCAACCAAAGCTCTGTCACTAGATTACATATTATAATAAATGAAGTTGTAAGACATCTGGGTCTCCCCAGGAGAGAGTGGATATTCACAGAGCTAGAAAATCATGAAGTGACTGACCCATTATCAGCCATTCACATGAGCTTTCAGCTGTCACTTTGTTTTCAAAATGATGTTTGTTTGCCAGCCATTTGTATTACATGGCCAGCAGATCCGACCTTGCACTTTCTGTAAGTAGAGTACATCTGTATTACTGTCCTTCTGATTAGCCCAGACACAGCAAGAGACAGGCTATGGCATGTACCTATATTTAGCTAGGTTTGACTTCTACTGTTGGCTTATTGATTTACAGCTAATGGAATACAAACTAAAAAAGCTAAACAGGTGGTTACAGTTATCTAATGTTTATTGTGTGGGCCAACCATTGACTGTTGTGAGAACCTTCACCATCAGTCTGTAATAGTTGCAGCTTGCCTAGGGGACCTCTATCACTGAGTAACTTGATAAGCTATAGCCAGATACGAACTGGAATTCTTGTCTGATGACAATTTGCTTGTATACAGTAGTACTGATTCTGCAGCGAACTTAGTTGACACTTTTAGAGCTTTAGGACGGACAAGAATCATCCATTACATTTTTAGCCATTCTTTTAAAATCAGAAGTTTATTCCTATGTTATTTAAATTACAAGTTGAACATTTATTCATTATTGAGATGCCACTAAGATTGTTTCTCTTCACTCTCTTTGTAGCAAACTTCCATTATGGATTTTAGCAAATCGTTGACCTTGTGGATTGTATGCTTATGTCTGCTGAGGGAAAGTTGGACAGTCCAGGACAACTCCGACCAGCATAATATTGATAATGGTGTGTCAGGTAAGTACTTAGCGTTCAGAAAGTCAGAAATGTTCTAACAGGGCTGCATTTATTTTGCTTTTGGGATAAAAAGTGCCTTGTTTTAAATAAATTGTGCATTTCATCATCACACTTCAGTGACCAAAGTCATACAGCGTACTTGTACGAGGAAATGTTAGGTCAAATTATTTTATTAATGCCTTCAGTATTCTCAAACACCCACATAACCCTCTTCAATTCCTCATTCCGAAACAGTTAAACCCCTAAATAATAATAATAATGATAATAATAATAATAATAATATAATAATAATAATAAATATAGATCAATACAGACCATGTTCCAGGGCTCTACGCTGGTCTTTTTATTTTTACTGTGCCACTGCACAACATCAGTTTTCAGATAGCTTGGCACCTGCCTTGTACACCTTTTCATAAACAATTACTGCCTTTTTCCCCTCTCATACACCTCTGAAATTGCTCCATATATGTAATAGGTGCTATTGCAAGTGACCAGCTTATAAACACTGTAAACATTTAATTTCTCTTTTTAAAAAAATCTGAAATGAAGTATGGTATAATGAATACACACAGTATGCAGTGCTTTGTTAACCAAAAAAGTTCTGCCTAAAATGCATAATATATATCAAAGACAGACTGGGGCGTTCCCATTGGCAAACAGTGTGGAAGCACAACTCATGTCTTCATTGCAATTCCTGTTCAATTGGCAAAACAAGAACTAGAAAAAGAATGTCCCGTCTAAACTGTTTGTTAAAATTTTTTTAAATACGTTCTGCAGCTTGGTCACTGAAAGATAATGTTTTTTTAGTTTTTAAAACTCAATCCTACACAGTGCACCTTTCCGGCACAAAACCAAAAAATGTATCACCAGGAACTTTTTTCGGTTTCAAACATAGTCAAGGGTAAAGGAGCAGGGGGTATCTGTCAGTCATCCCAAATGGTAGAAGCAGGAAATGTGCCCAATCTTATACAGATCTGTTAACACAACCAACTCTCAAATCCTGCTACAACTCTGAAATCTTTTTGAAAATATACACTCACCTAAAGGATTATTAGGAACACCTGTTCAATTTCTCCTTAATGCAATGATCTACTCAACCAATTACATGGTAGTTGCTTCAATGCGTTTAGGGGTGTGGTCCTTGTCAAGACAATTTCCTGAACTCCAAACTGAATGTCAGAATGGGAAAGAAAGGTGATTTAAGCAATTTTGAGCGTGGCATAGTTGTTGGTGCCAGACGGACCGGTCTGAGTATTTCACAATCTGCTCAGTTACTGGGATTTTCACGCACAACCATTTCTAGGGTTTACAAAGAATGAGAAAAACATCCAGTATGCGGCAGTACTGTGGGCGAAAAATGCCTTGTTGATGCTAGAGGTCAGTGGAGAATGGGCCGACTGCTTCAAGCTGATAGAAGGGCAACTATGACTGAAATAACCACTCGTTACAACCGAGGTATGCAGCAAAGCATTTGTGAAGCCACAACACGCACAACGTTGAGGTGGATGCGCTACAACAGCAGAAGACCCCACCGGGTACCACTCATCTCCACTACAAATAGGAAAAACAGGCTACAATTTGCAATAGCACACCAAAATTGGACAGTTGAAGCCTGGAAAAATGTTGCCTGGTCTGATGTGTCTCGATTTCTGTTGAGACATTCAGATGGTAGAGTCAGAATTTGGTGTAAACAGAATGAGAACTATCATGCCTTGTTACCACTGTGCAGGCTGGTGGAGGTGGTGTAATGGTTTGGGGGATTTTTTCTTGGCACACTTTAGGCACCTTAGTGCCAATTGGGCATCGTTTAAATGCCACGGCCTACCTGAGCATTGTTTCTGACCATGTGCATCCCTTTATGGCCACCATATACCCATCCTCTGACGGCTACTTCCAGCAGGACAATGCACCATGTCACAAAGCTCGAATGATTTCAAATTGGTTTGTTGAACATGACAATGAGTTCACTGTACTAAAATGGCCCCCACAGTCACCAGATCTTAACCCAATAGAGCATCTTTGGGATGTGGTGGAACGGGAGCTTCGTGCCCTGGATGTGCATCCCACAAATCTCCATAAACTGCAAGATGCTATCCTATCAATATGGGCCAACATTTCTAAAGAATGCTTTCAGCACCTTGTTGAATCAATGCCACGTAGAATTAAGGCAATTCTGAAGGCAAAAGGGGGTCAAACACAGTGTTAGTATGGTGTTCCTAATAATCCTTTAGGTGAGTGTATATTGATGCATTTTATGCTCTGACACAAATTATCTTATTGTTAACACTTTGACAACACATCCTCTTAAGAGCTAGCTAGCTACCTATTCAATGGCTTGAGTTTCCAACCCTTAATATAGCCAAGCCATTTTTACGTTAAGTTCTGTGTTGCATTAGGGTTTTTGTAGTTTATTTTACACTTACCATCAATGAAAGAAAATGGCATAAATACTACAACTAGGAAAACTATTTGTCTTGGTGTGTAAATCACTAGCACAAACATGCTCTTGCTTGGATTTTGCTTTTTGGTCTCATATGCAAGTAAAACTGTCGCACTGTAGAGCCTTGTGTACTCAGGGAATAAATATAATGTGTTGTCAAATTTTGTGAGCGTGAAACAACTATGGGAATGCCTCCTTTAACATTCCCTTGTGGCTGTTTGTTGTTTATGCCTCATTATATAATTTATATAGAGACTGCAAGAGTTTAGTGCCTGCCAATAATTTTATTATTCCTGTGTATACCGTACATGGGATGACATGAACAATGTAGATGGAATTTGTGGCATTTATCATGTGTTGCCATGCTTTTTATCCAAGGGCCCTTATCTTATGTATTCCTGAAAAAAAGAGCTTAGAAATGAGGAACGGCAGCTTTGAAGACCATTCCCTGCCCTGACGTGTTGGTAATTCTAAACCACTTATTGTAACTGTTCATCTCTTAATGAGGTGTTTTGATTACATACATGTAGGCTTTTGCTCAATTGGACTATGAAGGACGAATTGGCGGGAATAACGCACTGATGCCATAATGCACATGAACATTTTTAAATAAATCCAGCAGAGGATTTTATTGAAGGTTTCAAACAAAATATGGAATGCAACAAAAGAACACCAACTCGTAAAGTAGGCTACAAACTCAGAAAAAGAAACATACCATGAAACAGGTAATGAGAATGACCCACAATAGGGTGACAGAGAGAGCTACACACACAATGGTATTGACAGTGGGAATCAGTTATATATCATGACAAGACAAGTCCTGGACTTGATATAAGGAGCATTTGGTTGATTGCGTGTGTGCGCTGTAAATGGGCTTACTGTGCCGGTGGCAGGAAACCACCAATGCTGAGAGGCGGTGTGTAGGGGGAGGTGTGGCAAGGTTTGTTTCAACCCCCTATGACATGCATATATCTTCCAGTTGTTTTAAACAATCCTGAAAACAACAAATAAACATGTAGGCATTAATTATGCTGCTTGGTGAACTCTTCTCATTCTGTCTTAATATTGTCTTTTGCATGGCATATAGGAAAATACAGCAATGTCAATTCATCCAGTTTGTTACTATCTAGTGCTCTGTCAGACTCAGCAGCTAGATTCATAATAATAAATGAGTATATAATAAACTGTTGGTTTTTACATCATGATGTCATTGGCAAAAATGTTATCATGTCATCAGGGTTCAAAATTAACCACCATTTACCAGCCAAATGCTGGTAAAATATGCAGATGGCTGGTAGATTTGCTTCACTCACCAGCCAAAAAGCAATAGCAATCTATTGAGTGGCTAGTAAAATTTTAACATTCAGTAGCCATTGCTGGTTAATTTTGAACCCTGCATGTAATGCAGAATTATTTATGTGCCTTAAACAGGATATTGTTTTCTCTTGAAAACTACAAAATAATTATTATTCAAACCTTTAAAAAAAAAAATAGGGCCATATAAGATTAGCCATAATATACTTTGAGACATTTATTTTTTTTGCCATATTTTCATACTCTACTACAAGCAGGCAAGACAAACAGTGTGTAACTTAGCTTTTGAAAAGGTAGGCTAGTATTAAAATATCTGATCTCCAGCCAAAATTACTTTGCAAATCAAATGAGAAAGGAGAGTGTTTTTGTGCACATTGCTGCAGGTGATACTGGCAGATACTAAACTTCATTCTTTTTTCAGCATGCTGTGTTTCCTGAATAAGCACTAAGATGCCTGCATTTCTGGAATGTAGATCCACTGGTATTTTCAAATGCAATGGCCCAAAAAGGAACTTTTAAACTACCACACCATTGGGTTGTAGACTTAACCTTTATCCTAACTAATATGCTAGCAACAAACTCGTCTGTGTTGGACATTTTGGCCATAAGCCCGATTTTTCCTGTTAGACATTTAAATTAAATTACAGGTTGACCTGGAATGGATTTATTATTAGGTTATCTTGGGGTCATATTAGCCAGGTCATTGCTTTTATTTGGAGATGCAATTGTCATTTGCTACAAATGAAGTTGTGTTAGCTCTGAGTACTCAGTTGACATATGATTAGGGGTGTAACTGTATGCAATGTTTAATGTATGATAACTGTCAAAAAAAAATCACGGGGTTATTAAAAATGTAATTCATCCACACTTGCTCACAGGTGCATAAAATCCAGCACATAGCCATGAAATCTCAATAGACCAGCATTGTTAGTACAATGGGCTGTACTGAATACCTCAGTGACTAATAATTTGGCACTTTCATTTAGGGCTGCAACTATCCATTATTTTAATTGAGTATTCTACCGATTATTCCATCGATTTAAATGAGTAATCGGATAAGAAATAATTTTATTCTATTGAAGAGCAATAAAAAAAACTAAACATTAAGTGCAGTTAAATGCCATATTACATTGTTTTTAAAGAAAACATTTTCTGAAATGCAATAACTTCAAACTAAAGCATACATTAAACATACATAAACAATACCTTAAGTTGTGCAACTTAATTTACAGAACTACATGTTTCTACCTGAGACTGATCTTCAACTCAACTTTCAACTTTATTGTCACATAATCACAAGTATACACAAGTAATCAGTGAAATTAGCCATCAACCCGTCCATACAACAACAAAAAGAACATCACCGGGTAGACAGGACAGGAAGACAGGAATTAGAAAAACAATAGAGCATTACATGAGGAAAGATGAGGGGAAAAAAAAGAAGAGAGCCCCATATTATGCCCCTTCAGGGGTACAGTGTGGTAACATGAAAAAAAAAACACCTCAGCAATTTTAGCACATTTAAGTACACACTCTGAACAGGACTAGCAACAGGGGTGGTGGGGAGCGGGAAAAAGGACAATGAGGGAAAACCAGCGGGATAGGCACCCATCCCGATTGCAGCCATCATACGGCGCTATCTAGAGACCCGGCTTATCAGGCTGGTGGGTATGAAGCTGCGAAAGCGGGGTATGGGGCAAGGGAGGTGTATCAGTACATGTGTGTGAGAGTTCATGTGTGTGTGTAGGCCTGGAGATTTCTGTGTCTGGTAATAGTCCCAAGGTGAAGTCCGCAGGATGTCGATACGGGGCGGCCTTGGTTTTGTTCCAGGCAGAGTCAAAACCAGGTGTCTGGTGATGGGGGGAGGGAACAAAAACAAGAGC
>JACXGM010011802.1:0-24645 GCA_016801145.1 Umbra pygmaea
AGTATGAATTTATGGTCGCTAGCACCACCTATAAAGTATGAATTTATGGTCGCTAGCACCACCTATACAGTATGAATTTATGGTCGCTAGCACCACCTATACAGTATGAATTTATGGTCGCTAGCACCACCTATACAGTATGAATTTATGGTCGCTAGCCCCACCTATACAGTATGAATTTATGGTTCCCCTAATCATTATCAGCCCTAATATTTATCAGCCCTAATATTTATCATCCCTAATCATTATCAGCTCTAATATTTATCATCCCTAATCATTATCAGCCCTAATATTTATCAGCCCTAATATTTATCATCCCTAATCATTATCAGCTCTAATATTTATCTTCCTTAATCATTATTAGCACTAATATTTATCAGCCCTAATAATTATTAACCCTAATATTTGTCAGCCCTAATCATTATTAACCCTAATAATTATCAACCCTAATATTGATCAGCCCTAATCATTATCAGCCCAATGCTTATCCCAACTTTGTGATGGTTATCAGTATGTTACAATGCTTGAATAATAATGTTAATCTTTTGTATATTTTAATAAGAATATTAGAGGAAAATCTAATTTACAGAACTGAAAAGATGGACCGGAGTGACAATAACCTTCACTGTTGTGAAAAACAAGTATATGAAAGCCTTATGATTAAACTGAGGTCAAACTAGGTTAATTTAATCTGTTTCAATTATCCAAAGAACCGGTAATGATGGATTTATTCAGTTATAACAATTTGAATGAGATGTTCAGTTGACCTGCATCTCTTCCTAAGTTAACACATTAGTATCATGATGTTAAAAATGAATATGAACTTACTTTCTATTACTGTCTAATTTATTATCCCTAATCATTATCAGCCCTAATATTTACCAGCCCTAATCATTATTAGCACTAATATTTATCAGCCCTAATAATTATTAACCCTAACATTTATCAGCCCTAATCATTATTAGCCCTAATATTTATCAGCCCTAAAATTTATCAGCCCTAATCATTATTAGCCCTAATCATTATCAGCCTTAATATTTATCAGCCCTAATATTTATCATCCCTAATCATTATCAGCCCTAATATTTATCAGCCCTACTATTTATCGTCCCTAATCATTATTAGCCCTAATATTTATCAGCCCTAATATTTATCATCCCTAATCATTATCAGCCCTAATATTTATCATCCCTAATCATTATCAGCCCTAATATTTATCAGCCCTAATCATTATCAGCCCTAATATTTATCAGCCCTAATCATTATTAGCCCTAATATTTATCAACTTCAATCATTATCAGCCCTAATCATTATCAGCCCTAATATTTATCCTACTCCTGGCCGTAGTAGAGGCCCTGAAATGATGGAGACACTGATTGGAGGGGGCCAATCATCCATTCTTGATCTGGACCGATCATCGTAATCTCGAGTACCTCAAGGCGGCCAGACGTCTTAACGCTCATCAGGCAAGGTGGGCACTGTTCTTGATGCACTTCACCTATACATTATCATATTGCCCAGGTTCAAAGAACACCAAGGCAGACGCGTTTTCCCGTATGTATGAGGTGGAGTCTAGAGGTGCTGCGCCTGTGTCTATTATTCCACCGGCATGCATTGTCGCTCCTAGGAAGTACTGGTGGCCTCACATGGCCCTGGACATGAGAAAATATGTCTCCTCGTGTTCCACATGCGCCCAAAGTACTAGCCCTAGACATCTACCCTACAGTAATCTGCACCCCTTACCTATTCCACAGAGACCATGGTCCCATCTATCGGTAAACTTCATCACCGACCTACCCCTATCCAGGGGCAACACCACGGTATTGGTGGCTATGGACAGGTTTTCAAAGTCTTGTAAGCTGATTCCTTTTCCAGGCCTGCCCACTGCTATACAGACGGCTGAGGCAATGTTCTCACATGTCTTTCAGAACTACGGAATTCCAGAGGACATTGTGTCAGACCGGGGATCCCAATTCACCTCACAGGTATGGAAATCGTTCATGGAACGCCTAGGGGTCACTGTTAATCTCACTTCAGGCTACCACCCTCAGTCCAACGGTCAGGTGGAGAGGGCTAATCAGGAGATAGGGAGGTTCCTCCGGTCTTACTGCAGAGACCATCAGGGTGACTGGGGGACATCCTTTCATGGGCGGAATATGCCCAGAACTCTCTGAGACACACGTTTACAGCATTAACACCTTTCCAATGTGTCTTAGGCTTTCAACCCTCTCTCGTGCCTTGGCATCCCAGCATGTCTCACATTCCAGCAGTTGATGACTGGTTCAAGAGGGCGGAGAGGTTGTGGGTCGTGGTAAGGCGACAGAGGGACCAGGTTGACAGGCACCGTGAGGAGGCCCCGGAGCTCCAGCCTGGGGACAGGGTCTGGGTTTTTACATGACAGATGTCACTCCCTACGCCTTGCAGGAAACTCTCCCCTCGTTTCATTGCTCGTTTCCCTGTTCTCCGTAGACTTAATGAAGTGTCCTACACCCTCCAACTGCCTAGGCATATGATGATTTCACCTACCTTTCACATCTCTCTCCTCAGACCAGCGGTCCCGGGTCCTCTAGACAATGATATGCAGGGTGGTCCTCCTCCCCCCCCCTTACCGTCAATGATGAACCGGCATACACCGTCCGCAGCCTTTTGAACTCCCGAAGTCGGGGTGGTTGCCTAGAATACCTGGTGGATTGAGAGGAGTACGGACCAGAGGAAAGCAGTTGGGTCCCCGCGCAGGACATCCTGGACCCCTCCCTTTGTCGGGACTTCCACCTTCGACGCCCCGATCGCCCTGGTCCTCGTCCACGGGGGCGTCCTCGCTCTCTCCCATCTGGCTGGAGCCGCATCTAGGGAGGGGGGTACTGTAGCAGCTAACCCGATGAGTTTATGTCCTTATTATTGTTCTCTGGAGTAATAAACCTCCTGCTCTGCATCTGTCTCCTGCAATCGTTTTTGGAAACGCTACAGTAGATACTATACTTCCTCCTTGTGTCTTTAAGGGAAAAAAACAGGACATACATTTTGTGAATATTCCTTCCAGATTGTGTTTATCTTCCACACAATACAATGTTGCTTGTTGATTGAAACAAAGTTTTGTATTACCCATATCATATAGTGTTTTACTCTACGAATCGTATTGTGAGTAGTATTTGACCTCGATAAATGCATATTTTGTAACAGATTTTAATAGACTTCACCATGGACTTCAAGCAAATGGCCTTATCGTGTTTTCCTTTCATAGGTTTCTCATTCAGATTTTATTTGATCCTGGATGTTATGTCTGTTTGTTCTATCTGAAGTTGTGTGTGTGTGTGTGTGTGTGTGTGTGTGTGTGTGTGTCTGTGTGACTGTGGGTATGTATGTGTGTGTGCACTTTAACTGCACCACAGTATCTTGAAGTATGGGGCCTAGGGACATTTAGATAAAGTATGGGTAACACAAGGCAGTGTGACCCATGAATGGACAACCTCTGGACCAGTACTGAGACTTACACTCCTGCCAAAGAAATGTCTTTTCTCACCCAGATATATCTCCTCAACTTTTATCTCTACTCTGATATCCTGCTCACTTTGAAGTGTGCCGTGGGCAGATAGGAAAATGGGAAATTGTCTTTTCTTCCTCCAGTGTTGGAGAGATTAAATAGGCTTATTCAAGTGTGTACAGTCATTATAATGCTGAAGTTTCCAACTTGTTTTAAGTTGTTGATTCATACCAGGCAGTTGACAGCCTGTCACTATCTCTGTGTTTTTTAATGGAGGACGGGAGATAAAAAAATAACGTTTTTCAGAGTGTTTTGTTTTACATCGAGTCACGGCTGTGTTCTGTGTTTACAGTGTCAGCTCTTTTATGTTCTTGGTACTCTGAGTTTTTACTGTCAGCAACAGCAAAATAGCACCTGTGGCTTTTCTTCAGTCCCTCTAACTGATATGAAATTATTTTGATAAAATAGTGCTGCATTTGAGTAAAATTTATGCAATTGTAAAAAATAACCTTTTACTCATTGTGCTTGGCCAGCATGATCAATATTAATCTACTACCATAGCTTACCAAGAATGATTGTACAGTTTTCAACACAGCCGTCAATTCTGTTAGAGGAAACATTTTGTTCATATTGATGTTCAAATTTTACTCACAATATTATTTTTTCACTTTTAGTCATATACATTTTTTCCTTTACATTTTAGTAATTTAGAAGGGCTCTTATCCAGAGGAACTTACAATAAGTACAGGGACATCCCCCTGGAGCAACTTTGTGTAAAGTGCCTTGCTCAAGGTCACAACAACATTTGGCAAAATTGAAATTAAACCGGCACCCTTCCGACTCTCCTTAACCAGTGGGCCACCTGGCATGCCAGTCAGCAGATGAGCAGGCTACTAGAGCACTCAGGGTTTAAGAACTACTAGAGCACTCAGAGTTTAAGAACTACTAGAGCACTCAGGGTTTAAGAACTACTAGAGCACTCAGGGTTTAAGAACTACTAGAGGACTCAGGGTTTAGGAACTACTAGAGCACTCAGGGTTTAAGAACTACTAGAGCACTCAGGGTTTAAGAACTACTAGCAGTCAGGGTTTAAGAAGTACTCGAGCACTCAGAATTTACATTTTGGTTAGCAGTCTGATGATCTCACGGTAGAATATCTGCTGCCTGAAACATAGTGTCATCACATCTGTTCCATGCACTTCTGCTACTTTTCACAAGGCTCGACCATGAAGTTTGAAATGAAACAGCCACGATTGAGCCTACAGGTGCCTGACCGACTGTACTACAAGTAAAAGTTGCTAGAGCACAATAATATCTTCTGGACCTCCTGATTTGTAGCTGTGACTAAATCAGATGGAGTTTGTTATGCCTTTTTACAGAAAATGACAAAATTGATTGGCATTTGAAATTGACCCATAGATTACTTTAAGAGTAAAGTGCGACCTAAAGTGCGAAAGTAAGCTATGTCACCGCTTCACAAGATAACTACGTTCGGTCCTGGTCACAGCTTCTCCAAAATTACCAAGAGCCTCAGCATATAATGTTACAGCACTGCCTGAGGTAAGGAAGTAAAACAGTTGGACTAAAGCACCTTGCCATGTCGCTGTCCAGCAACTTTCTTGTGTGCAGATCCGGGGCCTGTGAGTTCCATCGTGGAAGTATACAGTTGTGCATAAGCACAATTCAGAAATTATGAAATTTCGGCATTGATTCGGACAAAATGACTGTTCATGCAAAAATTCTAAATGTCATGTAAGGATATTGCTCATATAAAGCATTTATATTTTAGTAATTTAGCAGATACTTATCCAGAGTGACTTACATTGAATATAGGGACATCACCCTGGAGCAGTGTAGGGTAAAGTGCCTTGCTCAAGGACACAAAGCCATTTGGCACCAACAGGAATCGAACTGGGAACCTTCCGACTACAAGTCTGACTCCTTAACTGACCCCTATTAATTATCAGAACATTATTTGGCATCTTTGTTAACCATACTGATAGCAGAAATCAGTCAAACCCGTCAAAAGTTAACATACCCTTGAATGTTTGGCCTTGTTACAGATGCAAAATGACAATTAAAGGTTCATTTCCAACAACAGTGGCATTTTAAATTGCAATTATATATTGTCTAAATAGGTAATGAGTTTGTTAGCTCACTCATGGATGCACTGAGCAGGCAAAATACTGAGCCATGGGGAGCAGAAAAGAACTATCAAAAGACCTCTGTAAGAAGGTACTGGAACTGCATAAAGTTAGAAAAGGATATAAAAAGATATCCAAAGCCTTACAAATGCCAGTCAGTACTGTTCAATCACTAATTAAGAAGTGGAAGATTTGGGGATCTCTTGATACAAAGCCAAGGTCAGGTAGACCAAGAAAAAATTCTGCCTAAACTGGCAGAAGAATTGTTTGAGTTACAAAGAAAAACCCACAGGTAACCTCGGGAGACATACAGGTTGCTCTGGAAAAAGGTGTGGTTGTTTCAAGGAGGACAATACAACGAAACTTGAAGAAAAAGGAGCTGCATGGTCGAGTTGCCAGAAAAAAGCCTTTACTGCACCAATGCCACAAAACAGCCCGGTTACAATATGCCCAACAACAACTTGACACACCTCAAAGCTTCTGGGACAATACAGATTGGAGTGACAAGACCAAAATAAAGCTATGTTTGGAGAGGGGTTAACAAGGCCTATAATGAAAAAAAAAACATCCCCACTGTTAAGCATGGTGGTGGCTCACTGATGTTTTGGGGGGGGGTGTGAACTCTAAAGGCACGGGGAGCCTTGTGAAAATTGATGGCCAGATGAATGGAACATGTTAATCGAGAATACTGGCAGACAATTTGCATTCTTCTGTACGAAAGCTGCGCATGGGACGCTCATGGACATTCCAGCACGACAATGACCCTAAACACAAGGCCAAGTTGACCCTCCAGTGGTTACATCAGGAAAAGGTGAAGGTTCTAGAGTGGCCCTCACAGTCTCCTGACCTTCATTTAGCCACTCTGCAGAGATTTTAAATGTGCGGTTCATGCAAGATGACCAAAGGCTTTACATGACCTGAAGGCCTTTTGCCAAGAGGAATGGGCACACTGCAAAAAATGGGTGTCTAAAAACAAGATAAAACCACAAAATATCAGGGAAAGGGTACTCAAAACAAGTGAAATTATCTGTCCATGCAGCAAGATAAATTCACTTGACAAGATTTCTTGAATTAAGTTTGTTAATTCTAGAAATAAGATTATAGTGTAAAGTTGAACACTTAAAGGTACAATATGTAGTTTTCCAAAACAATAACAAAATATGCACTTTGCATTAAAAAAGCAAACATCACTATACCTATATTATATATATTTCTTAGTTGTGTACGTACATTATCCTAAATGTTTCCACCAACTTTCAAATCCAGAGAAATTTGTAATATAATTCGAAGACACGGGACGTTTCATATTGTCTTCCGTCAATGCCGTCATTCAACCTTTGACCGCGCTAGTTGCTCTAAGTTCCAGGGAACCGCCAAACATAACGTCAAAGTCAAAGTCAAAGTGGTTTATTTATCATATGCATTGAATAACATACATCATCCTATGCAGAGAAATTCTTTTTGACGTGAATAAAGTTATAATATTTTTAACAATACATTACTTCGTCAGTGAACATTCTTTCTGCCGGAGACGCTAGATTGGAAGGTTGTCATTGATGACGATAACAAAACCCATGATCCCACGCTACTTCCCGACGTCATCCAAGTACATCTTTTGCTATTGTTTTGATTGAGAGCCCCCTGGTGGCCAAAAACGACATATTGTACGTTTAAAAAAAATAATCACTGTTAAAACAAGATAGATTTAAAAGTGTTAGATAAGTTTTTTTATCTTGGTAAGATCCAAATAATTTGCAGTGCAGCTACAGTCGTATGCAAATGTTTAGGCACCCCTGACAATTACCATGATTTTCATTTATAAATAATTGGGTGTTTGGATCAGCAATTTCATTTTGATCTATCAAATAACTGAAGGACACATTAATATTTCAGTAGTTTAAAAATCTGATATTCTGATATATTGGCCGATAGATATTTTTAAAAATCCAGAAACAATTAACAAAACATAAACAGATTTCCCTAACATTAGTTTTTTGTAGTTATTTATGAGTCCTCACAAAAAAAATATAAAAATGCAGTTTAAAAATAAACTTGGTTATTTTATTGTCACAACAGAACAGAGGAACATCAAAATATATTAAAGTTCTGAAAAAAAATACAACCCTAAGATATGAAACTTAAAGTCATTAAAAAAAAAAAATAACAACAAAAAAATCTAAGTTACCAGTATTAATAGACTCAATAGCTTCATAAATATAACAGTTTAAAAAAAATAATTAAATATTAATTTTTCAGCCATTATAATTTCAGACACCGATAGTTTGGAAAATGCCTAAACCGATGTAGGTCGGGCTCTATATTAGACCAGCCTGATCTTTCAGATATCTGTGAAACTGCCACGGAGTCTGAACTTCAGAATCCGTGGCAGTTTCATGGAATGGGACCAAAATCCGTGGCAGTTTCACAGAAAATTCCGTGATGGGCGCACAGTGAGACCTTACTGTTAACTTGATCTAAGCCTTACCCAAACCCTTAGCCTTTTCTTAACCACTCAGCAACGATCTAAGCCTTACCCAAACCCCTAACCCTAACCTTAACCACTCAGAAACCTTGCTGTAAATTTGATCTATGCCTTACCTAAAGCCCTAACCTAACCTTAACCACTCAAAAACCTTGCTGTTATCTCTATGTAACACGTATTATATTGTAATGTATTGTTTGTAACCATGGTGATAGTGAGGAAAGAAAGGATAAAAAAGCATATTTGCAACATGCCTGCATCACGCTGAAATAGAAAACAAAATAAATTTGAACTCGCAATCTGTGGTTTGTCAGTCGGATGTTTTTAAGCCCGCCCACCATTATCATCTTACCAACCTGCAAAATTTAGGCAATTTACACTCTGCTACGTCGTCATGTGATTCCGTGAAACTGCCACGGATTAAGAAGTTAAGGATTCATGTTTATTTCAATGATTTTTCTGCCATTCCGTGAAACTGCCACAGAATTTGAAGTTAAGTGTCCGTGGTAGTATCACAGATTTCTGAGAGATCACGTTGGTTAGTCAGGTGCATACATTTGGGCACCCTAGTGATTTTGTTGATTTGAATATCTGCAACTAACTACGTAGCACTGATTAATTGAAACACACAGTTGGTTTGGTGAGCTCATTAAGCCTTTATCTTCATAGACAGGTACATTCAATAATGGGAAATGGTATTTAAGGTGGCCAATTGCAAGTTGTTGTTCTCTTTGACTCTCCTCTGAAGAGTGGCAACATGGGGGCCTCAAAACAACTCTCAAATGACCTGAAAACAAAGATTGTTCAACATTATGGTTTAGGGGAGGGCTACAAAAAGTTATCACAGAGATTTAACCTGTCAGTGTCCAGGAACATAGTGAAATTGGAAGACCACAGGCACAATTCTTGTTAAGGCCAGAAGTGGCAGGCCAAGTAAAATATCAGAGAGATAAAGGAGAAGGATGGTGAGAACGGTCAAGAACAGCCCACAGACCACCTCCAAAGATCTACAACATCAGCTTGCTGTAGATGGTGTCACTGTGCATCGTTCAACAAATCAGCGCACTTTGCACAAGAAGCTGTACTGGAGAATGATGTGGAAGAAGCCTTTTCTGCACACACGCCACAAACAGAGTTGCTAGAGGTATGCAAACACACATTTGGACAAGCCAGCTTCATTTTGGAAGAAGGTGCTGTGGACTGATGAAACAAAGATGGAGTTATTTGGTCATAAAAAGGGGCGTTATCCATGGTGGCAAAAGAACACAGCATTCCAAGACAAACACTTGCTAGCCACAGTAATAATTTGGTGGAGGTTCTATCATGCTGTGGGGCTGTGTGGCCAGCGCTGGTACTGGGATGCCCACATTTTGGCACCTGTCTAATTTAGTTTTGATGCCTATTGCACATTTTCTGTTCATCCAATAAACGTTATTTCACTACTGAAATATTACTGTATCCTTTAGTTATTTGATAGATCAAAATAAAATTGCTGATCCAAATACCTGTTTATTTATAAATAATAATCATGGAAATTGTCAGGGGTGCCTATTCATTTGCATACGACTGTATACCACCTGCAAGAAATTGGGGTCTCATAGACAACTATCACAAATGATTGCACGCTGTCATTAATGCTAAAGGGGGCAATACACCAAATTGAGAGCTGAGGGTATGCAGACTTTTGAACAAGGGTCATTTAATTATTTTCTTAATAATAATATGTTACCAAGTTTTGTTTTATGATTGTGCCATTCTGTTATGACCTACAGTTGAATATGAATCCCACGTGAAATAAAAACGAATAAAATTAAATAATTAACTAATTGTTTTGCTTGCTCACTCATATTTTCTTAAAAATCGGTACATCTATTACCAATTCTTTGTTGAACGAGCAGTGTGATAATAATCTGACGGCTCAGCGACATTTGGTTAAAGGAAGTATTTGAGCGCCCTTCGACCAACCCGCATCCGTTGCAGAGTTGCCAACAAGGCAGGGTCAGCGGGAATTGGAGATGATTAGTTGGTAGGGAAATAATATTGGTAAATAAAATGAAATCCTTCATATTCACTTTCGCTATCGCCATCAGTTCTGCTAACTCAGTAATATGCCCTGTTCCAGGTCAGAGACTGCTTTGGCCCTTTCACATGTTGTTTTAAACCCAGCGTTAACCACAGATTGATCAGCGGACTGGGAGTGTATTTGTGGACTGACATCAGTCAAAGACCCTGAAGAACTGCTTCTTCTACTGGCCTCACCACCTTTGATTGAACCCCTGATAATGACTCCACAGGCTAATGGATAGTCAGCATATTTCCTGGGTTAGGATTCCCCAGAAATATTCTAAGTTTTTCTTTTGTAATGACCTTTTGGGATATCTGAATACCTTGGAAGCATATAGTTCTATTGCCCTGCCCTGTTTTAATCCCAGATAATATAATGGATTCAGTTGGTGGAAAAAGCACAACTGAATATACAAAGATTCCTTTTCTAAAGAATGGCTGCTTGGATGTTTTAAATAGGGTTGTATGCTTTTCTGGGACACATTAGTAATTCCCTTTGCTAATTATTTGTCCCAGAAATGAAATAAGTTAAAACATACAGTCCTGTTCACTACCAAAATGAAACTGTATAATATTAGGATGTGAATATATTCAAGAGGACCTAAAATGTATTCCTTCAATTATAATTCATTGTGCAAAGTTTCCATAACACATTTTGTCCCTGTAATTCTAGGGAATCAGGTTCAATATGTTTAGTCCATTTTGCTAAATACCTAATACAAGATTTGTGACATCCACATACAGTACGCGTTGTGAAAGGGAAAAGCATCAGAAGGATTTCTTAATCAATGTTGTTATGAGAAAGCCATTGCTCAACTCTGTCTGAACACTGATGCATAATCAGCAGTCTGTCTCTTTATTCGAGAAACCTAAAGCGTGTTTATATAAGAAACAGTTGCATAACAATACAACAATACTTCTTTGTGGAATTTCTCAAACTTCTCACTCTTGATGTGTTCGTTTCTTGACCGTACCTCCATAGGGTTCTGATGAGACTTTCTCCCCGGTAGTGTGGTCGCCTGGATAATGATTAGACACAGCCATAGAAATAGAATGGATAGAAAGGCCATTGAACTGCTTGGCCTGGTCATTCGATTAGTATACAACAAAATGGCGATTGTTGTTAGTTGTCACGGTGACAACACGCGAATAGGTTTAATGCGGAATTAGGCCGCTAGATCTTTGCAATGGAATGGTACACATAAAAATGGCTGCCGCTCTGACCATTCTGCTACATTGATTTGAAATGGAATGGCCGTTCTATCCATTCCATTTCAATGGACACAGCACTCTCTGACACACCCAACCCCCACTTCCCCATTTTAAAAAGTTGAATCAGGGGTCAGTGACTTTCTCTGGGGTAAAAGAATGAAATTCCAGATGTCGTAGGTGGTAGTATGAGAGAGTAGGTGTTGACAAAAAGCCAATAGACTCACTTCATTTCTGGATAGGAGTTCCCTGAGGAAGGCGATGATTCTGCCAGGACCTAGCCCAAAACCTAGGCCATTGTGAAATGACACAACCTATCACGTGGAATCATACCGCTGACCACAGGATAAGACATACAGGTTGCAGAGCTTCTCATCGACTCCCTGACATGAAGCAATTCTTGGAATGCTATTACGCTTTTAAAAACATAATCTAAAACAGTATGGTGAATTTTTGTCATCTTCTAATAAATCATTTATCTTAAAGTCAGTGTTCAGAGAACTCTGCTATTCTTTCACCACTCAAATGGATATTCCTATTGTTTCTTGAAGAAAATTGTTTATATTCCTCAAGCCTTACTATCTTTTATTTCATTAGTTTAATCCTAATCTTAGCCCACAATATCAATTAGTTTAATATGCCATTGTGTTTAATGTAATTATAACATGGATGGTCCTCAGATTCTTAACCATTTCAATGAATTTGAACCTGTTTGACAGTGGTGTAAGGATACTGTGTCTGGCAATGTGTTGTCTGACAAGCAGATGGTCTAATCAATCATTAGGGGAATTTAATTAGCATTAGTTGCAGAGACAGGGTCTTATAATATATATATATTTTTTAAGTAATATTTTCTTATTAATGTTGACAATAAAATGAACAATAAAAAAAAGCACTTTATATTTGTACCCTCCTGTACACCCTTCCCACCCAACACAACAGAACATCCCTCCCCACAAACATGGCTCCCCCTTAACACCCCCTAACCACCACCCAGCCTGCCCCACACCCACTAGATCCCCCAAGCCATACATAACACGATTATACAGAAAACCTACTGCAAATAAATTACAATATAAAAACA
The DNA here is from genome assembly GCA_016801145.1 of Umbra pygmaea. Classification (NCBI taxonomy): domain Eukaryota; kingdom Metazoa; phylum Chordata; class Actinopteri; order Esociformes; family Umbridae; genus Umbra; species Umbra pygmaea. The sequence goes on from JACXGM010011802.1 coordinate 12,465, forward strand.
CACAGAACAGAACAGGACTAAAACATTCAAGCACAGAAATAAAAAAAATGTAAGTTCAAGTAAACACATTTCGAAAAATTAACTAGGCTAAAATCAGCACAAGATTAATCAGGCATTCTCCAGTGGGCCTCAAAATAAGAGATGATAGGTTGCCATCTTTTAAAAAAACTTCATGGTGGAGCCGCAAAGATATTTTTTGTCTGGCTACAGGAAGTACACAACATCTCTGAGCCAATGGGAAACTGACGGGGGCTGGAAAGGTTTCCAATGGAGGAGAATTCTGCGTCGAGCCAATAGTATGGTGAAAGCAACTGTGTTTGCATGTTTAGGGTTGAATGAAATTAAGGTTGTGATAGACTTCCGATAGATTTCAGCAAAATTTTCAAGTTTGCTTGAGAGAAGACAAAATCATTTCCACACTGTTTGTATTTACACTGTCATGTCTTAAGATGGCAATCACACATTTGTGGGTGTGTCATATAAGACGTCTTGAGCTGAGTGCGCTCAGAAACCAGCCCCAGCCCATTGACCTACACGTAAAGAATTTCCGCGCAATACACATTTCTCCTGGGCTGTTTGCAAAGCCCCAGGTGGGATCTTTCTAAATCTTCTCATGCGCTACAACCAGAGGTCGCGTGGAATTCGAGAGAGACCTGCAAGTTTGCACACTACCATTGTGTCCCATCTCAAGCTGTGTTCGAGCGAACTTGAAAATGTTGCTGAAATCTATCGGAATGTAAACATGACTTAAGTATTCTGGAACACCAAAATCTGCAATCAGAGGACAGGGGAGCAGGCAAATTTTAAGTACTTTAGATAAGACCTTGAAGATAGAGTCCCAGAAGTCTCCCAGCTTTGGGCATAGAAAAAAAAATGATAAAGGTGTCACGGGAGGTAGGACAACTGTTACAAACATCAACCATAGCACGATAAATTTTAGAGAGTCTTGACTTGGAGAAGTGAACTCTATGAACCACCGTAAACTAAGTCCTAGACGGGCACAGGATGTGGTTGAGTTAACTCTGTCTATCGCTCCCACCAATCCTCCTTGAATTCAACACACATTTACTGCTCCCAGACAGATTTTATTTTGGAGGAATGTTTGTCGAAACCCATAATACATTAATATACCTGAGAGAATATTGCTTTCTGTTTGGGCTTCAGAGAGTGTCCCAAGCCTGATTTTTTCAAGTAAATCGGAAAAGCCAGAAAATAAGAGAAGACACAAAATATCTGATCTGGAAGTAGCAGAAAAAATGAGGTGGAGGCAAAGAGTGTTTAGAGGCCAGATCGGGGAAGCTAGAGAAAATACCATTGTCATAAAGCTCATGGAAAGGCTTAATACCTTTCCTTGGCCAGCGAGAGAAGGCATTGTCAATAAAGAAGGGGGGAGAATGTGTTTTTTTCAATAGGGGTTCTTAAAATGTTGTGACATAATTTAGTCTCAAAATTTTGCTAATTTAATCAGAAAATCTATTGAACTTAAAGCTGCAAGTGGGTTTGACCTGGTTTTAGCATTTACAGTTTACCTAATTAACTAGTTAACATTAGTCTAGTACCCAATATGTAGCTGCTTATGTTGTTGGTAATAACACAACATATGAAGTATTTTGTGCTGATTCACAACAATTCTATTTCACAAAAATATTGATGCTGATGAAACGCTGCTGCACAGAAGATCAGCTAGATCCTTGGAAACCTCTCCTATAGCTGTCATCAAGTTTGACTTAAATCTTTGGCAAAATGCTATGTGCGGTGCTCCAATGGATAACTGTTAATAGGCCTGTTAAAAAATAATATTGTGGATAAACAGGTAAAGGCTTTGATTTTGATTTAATTGTTGTACTTTACACCCGGCACAGCCAGAAGAGGCCTGGCCACCCCACTATGTCTGTATCTTCTTCAGGTTTCTTCCTGGGAAGCAAATTACTAGAGTTTTTTTCTAGCCACTGTGCTTCAATTTCAATCGCTGGGTGTCTGTAAAAGCATTTTGTGATGATGTAAAAAGGGCTTCATTAAATAAATGTGATTGATTGATAAATTACTTCAGTTATTTCAAACCAAGAAAGAAAACATTTAAAAAGCCCATTATATTTTTTATAGATTTATAAATAGTTACATTCCATTGTAAAGTGTCCCATAACTCATATGCAACAAGCTACTAGTGTGCGTGTGTGTGTGTGTGTGTGTGTGTGTGTGTGTGTGTGTGTGTGTGTGTGTGTGTGTGTGTGTGTGTGTGTGTGTGTGTGTGTGTGTGTGTGTGTGTGTGTGTGTGTGTGTGTGTGTGTGTGTGTGGGGGCGGGTGAGTGAGTGTCTGTAATGGATGAAGTGAAGAAGTCATCCTTTATCCCTTCTGCCCTTGCTCCTCCCCCTGGTCGTGAGTAAAGCAGTACAGCTTTCAGGAAAACCAGACATGAGTGTTAGAGCCTCTGCTACTACCCTACACACACTAACAGAGACACAAACACTTCGACTACATCCAGGGCTATGACACTCCACACTGAGCTGTCCGCTGAACTAACCATCTAATCCCTATTCCATTTGAACGACCGCTGAAACGAACAGAAGCCGAGAGGATTAAGATGTTCTGTTGGTCACTTTTTTAAATTGCGCCGAAGAGAAGTCACCGCAAAGCTTATTTGTTTTCCAAGACTTATTTGATATTTTCTGGCGGAGTTCTCACCTGTAAATTAGATTATTTTGTTTAATGTTTTGACTCTCCGACCGACTTCGCCTCAGGACTTAGATCTGGTCTTAGCTTCTCAGGTGTTTTTTTTCAGGGTGGACCTGCCTTCTACCTGCCCTGATGCTGACAGAAACATACGGGACAGTGGGATCTATGGGTTCCGACATTCGGGACCTGAGCACGCTCTTACTCCCGGGGCCCCCAGTGACAGGCAGCAGTGCCGGCTGTGGCCTGCCTGTCGGGGGGGGCTCCCAGTGGTCACCTTACCTGGAACTCCAACCTCCCTCTCCCTACGGCTCCCTGCCTTCTCACTCCTCCCTCATAAAGCCGGAGCCGGCCTGGGACCCACAGGAGGACCCTCCTTGTGGCCACAGTGCCTTTACAGTTCACTTCTCTGGCCAGTTCACCGGGAGAGGCCCCTGTCGTGTTGGGGCCTTCCCGGATCCGGCGGCCAGCCAGTCCAGGATGTTTTCTAATGGACCCTATCTTCCTAGCTGTCTGGATGGCCCAGTAGGTCACAGGAACCAGGGTAAGGCCACTCATTACCCAACTCTCCGCTCTGGACTCACACTACCTTTTCCAACCTCTCTTGAATTAAATCTATAATCCGGATCGGTTACACTTTATTTGGAGAGTCTGACATTCCATCTGTATGCGCTCTACAGATAGTTTGTTGATGATATGACTATCAACAAACTATCAACAAACCATCTGTTGATAAGCAACTAATTGTGTATTTTAAGGGTAGGGGTAAGTTTAGAATATGTTTTAGGGTGATGGTTAAGGTTAGGTTTAACATAAGGGGAATGGTTAAGGTTAGGATTAGGGTTAGTAGATAGTTTGGTAAAATGTTGTTGACAGTATGCAGATAATATGTAGAGCATCTAGAGATGGACTCTCAAAATAAAGTCTTACCTCAGGATCTATTAGGTCTTCTGTGAATCACTGTTTTGTTTTTTGTTATCTCAAGAGCCTAGTCTGTATTTATTGGGAACATACTGTACTGTACTGTATATTTTGCAGTGTGTTTATCTTGTGGCAGCAGGTAGGTTATCGGTTAGAGCATCTGACCAACCAAAGATTGCTAGATCGACGTTCAACTTAGAATAACGGTAGAATTAACAAAAACATCTGTATTGAATGTCATTGCTGATGTTTTGAGTTGTACATAGCGTTGTGTCTATGAATGAGATTTTAAAATAAACAGGGTCATTCTACCCTATAGAGGGACAAGCTTTCAGCTTTTCCACCATTGGTCAAATATATTAAACTAATGTGACATAACCAAATCTCCCTTTTGACTACTTTCACATTGCATCTTAAAATCCATAACTAAAATGGACACACAACCCAGTGTTAGTAATTACACCTTATTTATTTAATGACGTAGCATCAGAAATGTCAGTTCTAGAAGTAATACAATAATAATAATGCATTCCTTCTGTAGAATAATTACACAATAACCATGAGGCCCATTTTTAAAGGGATCAAATTACCTTAAAAAGGTAAAAATAATTAATAATAATAATAATCTGTTATTGTGCCTATGACCATGGCATTAGCAATGAAAATGTTCTACATTCATTCCTAAAATATTGGTCTAAATCCATACTAAAGATGAAAGGTTATTCCGGTATGTATGTTATTCCGGTATGTATGTCAATATTGTTTCATCTCAACTTCTGATGTGGTCCATTAGTATTTTTAGAAACTGCTACATGTTTTGCGAACTCGATGACATTTTATCATTTAAATAGAGTCTAAATCCATCAGCCAACAAGGTGAAAGCTCTGTCGTTCTGCCCACGAGCAAGACAGTTATTCAACTATTCAACTTATTCTTCATCAGCTTGCCTCATTTAATAATGGTAAAATAAAATTACAATTAAAGAATAAGTGCAGTATCTATTGCTGACAATATGATAGGCATTCACAGAAATGTGTAAATATGTGAATATTATAAAATAATTTAATTATTTTGTTTGGGAAACAACAATTTTTTATTTAATTTCTTCTATTCAAAGTCTCTTACTGTGATTATTTACCATCATGTTACAACCTGAAAAAGTTGATTTTTAGAGCTAATCAAGGCTGCTTCTTAACACATGGTATTAATACAGGATGTAGCAATAGGATTTGACTTTGAATCAATTAATTAATTTAGCAAGGACCTTTCAGGCAGCTTAATGTCTACACCATAGAAATGGATAACATACATGCATACAGTACACACACAAAGTCATGCAGGTATGTATATGTAAACATACATCACAAATACAAATACGTTCATTGATATACATGTACATGCATACATACATACACATAAACACACAGACATACCGAAATACATACCAAAATACCTATACATTCATAACTAGACACAGACAGACACAAAATACATAAACATTCATTAATATACCTGTATATGTGTTTTCAAAATACATATTTAGTTCAAACAGTTTTACTGACTAGCGCTTCGGAATTATTTTAATTTAATTTTAAATTATTTTCAATGTTTAAGCACTGGCCTGGGTTAATTTATTACTCTTCGTAGTATTTTCGGTCTTGTTCCGCATAATAGGGTCAATGAAGAGTCAGGAAAATTTGTCAGAGATATTCGTTGAAATGTTTGTTTAATTTATCTTATTCCTGCGTGCTTATTATTCGGCAGATTTTTATCGAATTTGACAACAACAAAAAACATTACTATTAGCTAAGAAATTTAGTCTATTTTAGGTAATGTTTCATACATCTAGCATGTGATTTGTAGTCTGATTTCCTGAAGAAAAAAAAGGAGTTTGTTTTCTTCTGTGATTAACCGTTTTGAGAGGCAGTGCTGGACTGTGAGGCTCCAGTGATTTAGTGACATGTAGATGAGTCAATCTACTCAAGAATTGTCCACTACTCCCCATGACCTATGACCTACTAAGGTCACTCCTGTCGTACCGATGTCACTTCTCCCTGCTTTTGTGTGCATACTTGTATAGGTGTGTGTCTGTGGTACTGTGCTTATGGTTCTGTGTGAAATGCCAAAACTGTGTGTGCGTGTGTGAAAACACTAGTATGTGTGTCTGTGTGTGGTTTTTTGTTTAGCAGACACACCATTTTGTCTGTAGATTTAATGATCTTCATATTCTCTGGATGCCAACTTTCCCCTTCAGTTCGCCGTAAATACGGAAACCCGCGGAATGAATTCCTTCCAGTGAGACAGTACACTGTAGTGTGATAAACCGACTGAATCGATGTTGCCAGGGACAGAAAGCCACTGCGAGTGTATTCAGATATCCAGGCTGGGACATTCACAGTTTCCACCAGCAGGTTTCCACCACGGCGAAGCTAAAGGATTGTCTTGATAATGTGTCTTTTCTACGTAGGTTACGGGGCAGTCGGTCTGGACGGGACGCCAAACTATTGTCCCTCACCCTCCCTCCAACCGCCCCAGTTCTCCAGTCACCTCTTCAAACACGAGGACACCTTGTCCCCTCCAACCATGGGTAACTATCACTGTCCCTGAGACCCACTGGTCCACCTGAGTGGTTGAGTGAGTGTGTGTTTTACGCATGGAATAGTAGAAAGAAAACACCCCCATGCCAAAAAACATCTACCCACCCTCCCAGAGCTTTCCAGAGCAATAAATTTCTGTCTTCCCTATTCACTCCCCTTCTCCCATTCATCTTTCTCTGTTTTCATTTTCTCAATACCTTCATCCAACGCTGTGTGTTGTTTGTTCGTTTTGGTCAAATAAAACGTTCTGGTTCTGGTAGCTCAAGAACAGGCTGTTAAGAACCACCAGGGACCAATCCAACACCGACCTTGAGCAGGGACAGAGAGTAGATGCTCTAAAAAGAAATGTGTGCGTGTGCGTGTGCGTGCGTAGCTGTATTATCTTTGTAAAATTGATTGTTTTACAACCTCTGGGTGGACTCTGATGTTTTGATAACTGCTGAGAGGATTTTATGCGTTTTAGTGTGTAAAGAGTCATAAAGAGTGTTTTTGAATAGACAGTGCCTTGCAAAAGTATTTCATTCCAGGTTGTAACATTACAAAATGCAGAAACGTCCAAGGGGGGTGAACTGGTATACAGTAACTATTTAGTTTAAGTTTATCCATTTGTTTGTGTTCTCCCCTATGTAGGTGAGCAACAGTACCCCACTAATCCCCCTGTGTTTGGCTGCCACCCCCCCCAAGAAAACTGTCCCACCAGCCAAGCTCTGCTACCGAGAAACTACACCTGGTAATTTTAAGTTCATAACCACTTCACCTTGGCTCCTTGGTTCATTTTAGACTCTCCTGTGTGCCGTATTTATATTTTAACAAGGAAGTCCAATAGAGAGAGTAAAACCCCTGGCCTTTGATGAGCTCCACAAATGTCAGTCAGTCTCTGAGAGAAAAATGCCGAGACCCCCGGAAGGATGTGAGACCACTGGGGTTGGAGGAGGTGAGACAACGAGGGAGTTTAAAAGTAGGAGCAGCAACAGACCGAGCACAGACGATAGCAGACCTTTGGGGGGACTTCGTGAGCCCATAATATGTCAACAGGCCGCCTGGGACAGGATTCTTCAAATGCCGTCCTCAATTTGTTATTGGAGCCGGGGAACATTTGGAACCCAAACTACCGGAACAGAGTCTAATAAGGGAGGAGATCCCCCATCTTCCTGTAGAACCAGGTCTCCCCTCTCTTATTTCTGGAAACCATCACAACACCAACACAGAGGCATGCACACGCGCATGTACACACGCACGCACATGTACAGTACATGCATGGAAACACATTTGTCCTCACATTACGCTACACTTCAACCAAGTGGCAAGGTGGGCTAGTGGGTAGGACATCTGCCGGGGTTCTGAAAGGTCCCTGGTTCCCATCTCCATGTGAAAGATCTGTAGCGCTGTCTGTGAGCAAGACAGCTAAATGGAATTGCCACTCATCCCTACTCAGCAAAAAGTCCAGTGTTAAATTAACACTCTCAGTGTTTATATAGGTCCAGTGGACCTATATATTTTGCGTTGTATGTAACATTCCCTCTAGTTCGTTGCTGCAAATATGAATTATTAATCAATCTTTCCTGGTTAAATACATTTTCACTTATTTATATTTCACCTTTATTTAACCAGGTGGGCCGATTGAAAACAGATTCACATTTTCAATGGTGACCTGGCCAAGACAAAGCGCAATGGTGCAAGAGTAAACATGGAGTTTCACAGAAAATACAGAATACAAAATAAATCAAAAACTCAGTACATTATATTTTAACTTGTATGTACTGTAAAATAAATATATGTATTAGTCAATGCAGTGAAAGTGAACCATCAAAAATACCCCAGTCTGTTTCTTTTAGGATTTTTTCTGTGCATTTGTTAAATACATTATGTCTGTATTACACCTATCGTAAAGATATTACACAAATATATTTCCATCGTGTTGTACTCAAAATCTGTTGTATAAAAAAACTGTTTGAAATCCATAGGTCCATAGGTAAACGGTTAAGCGATTCCTATAAAGAAAAACTTGGATTAAATTGTCAAAAATATTGAAACAGAGAAGAGTATCATATCATAGTTAAAGTAAGAAATGCATTGTGAAATTCGACTGTTCATATTAACATGCATTGCAATGTGTTCTCTTTCAAGTTTTGTAGTATGATTTGTTATTCTTATAAAAAGTAGCAAGACTCAAACAACTTGACTAATCCCTTATCCCCAAGGACTCGTGAATAAAGAATGTGTAACACCGAAAATCCCCCTGAAATGACTTACCTCCTCCACACCTAATGATACTGTGAGGACGAAGTGATGTCATGTACAGCTCCACTGCGTACAAGGCACAGGAGCACTAACCCCCGAAAGCATGGCTGTGTATCACGCTCACGTCTCCAAGGCCAATGTGTGTGTGTTTGTGTGCGTGTGTGTGTAGTTGTGCTAGCCAGTGTAATCATCTGCCAATGAGACAAATGGCTTCACAGCTCAGTGTTTTTTAATGAGCTCGGCCCAGACTGGACTGGATTTCTTCATAAAGCAAATATGTGGGGTTTCCCATTTTGAAACGTCTTCATTATCCTCAACCAACAACAGGGGCAGGCGTGGGTTTGGCCTACCATTATCCAGCACTCTACCTCTCCTCTGTTCAACCTACTTTCAATCAATCAATCAGTTAATCAATCGACTGATATCAGTGTCTGTTAGGATTCGCGGTGCTCATACTGTGGTTCTGTAATGCATTTGTGTGTGTTTTCTTTAGTGATAACCCGTACCCAATGACCTCTCTGGACTGCATAGCGTGGAACCCTGTCAACACCATGTCCCCGATCAAAAGGTAAAGCTTTTCATTCTGTTATGAACTGCTATCTGGTCGCTCCATCAATGTTTTGTCTGTTTCAGCTTGTTTGTGTGTGTGTGAGAGAGTGTGCATGTATTTGGCTTCCTGTAGTATATTTCTTTAGCGTAGCCTTGACCGTAGTCAGGACGTATTGAGAGGAGAAGGTGGGAGGAGGGCGACTGGAAAAGGGAGGGGAGGGTTGGTCTGCTGCCCAGAGACAGAGAGACGGGATCAGAAAACAATGGATGTACAGCTGCTGTGGTCTGTCTCTCTCTCTCTCTGGCTATCTGCCTGTCTGTCTCTCTCTGCCTATCTGTCTGTCTATCTGTGTCTCTTTCTGTCTATCTGTCTGTGTCTCTGTCTCCTTCTTTATCTGTCTCACTGTATCTCATAATTGTCTCCTTTATCTGTCTCACTCTATTTCACAACTGTTTCCTTCTTTACCTGTCTCACTGTAACTCATAACTGTCTCCTTCTTTACCTGTCTCACTGTATCTCATAACGGTCTCCTTCTTTACCTGTCTCACTGTATCTCATAACTGTCTCCTTCTTTACCTGTCTCACTGTATCTCACAACTGTCTCCTTCTTTACCTGTCTCACTGTAACTCATAACTGTCTCTTTCTTTATCTGTCTCACCTCATCTCATAACTGTCTCTTTCTTTATATGTCTCACCTCATCTCATAACTGTCTCTTTCTATATCTGTCTCACTGTATCTCATAACTGTCGCCTTCTTTATCTGTCTCACCTTATCTCATAACTGTCTCTTTCTTTATCTGTCTCACTGTATCTCATAACTGTGTCTTTCTTTATCTGTCTCACTGTATCTCATAACTGTCTCTTTCTTTATTTGTCTCACTGTATCATGCTACTGTCTAAAGTCTGTACTCTATGTTGTTAAGTGGAGGTGTGACTCAGGTACAGAGACTAGTATCTACCAATGATTTACCTCAGAGAGGTCACATGACTCCAGTGTTGTTGCTCTCTCTTACCCACAGCTACGGCACTGGGTATGACAGCGACCCCACAGCCCAGGCTAATCCAGTGGTGGTCAGAACACAGTACCACATCCACACACACGGTGTCTTCAAGGGACTGCAGGTCAGGAGACACACCAGTGCACAACAACACACGCGCACATATACACTCACACACAGACACACACACATATACACCCACACACACACACACACACACACACACACACACACACACACACACACACACACACACACACACACACACACACACACACAGACCCACACACATTTACACTCACACACACACAGACCCCCCCCACACACACATATACACTCATAGACACACACAGACACACACAATCATATACACCCACACACAAACACAAAGACACACAGACACACACATATACACTCACACACAGACACAGACACAGACACACACACACACACACACACACACACACACACACACACACACACACACACACACACACACACACACACACACACACACACACATACACCCACATACAGACACACACACATATAAACTCACTCACACAGACAAACACATTCCGTACATGTTTGTTTTTGTATCTTTGTGGGGACCTGAAACCTAAACCTGACCTAAGAATCCATGTTCCCTATTTCCTACCCTAAACCTAACCCTAAGCTTTACTCTAACCCTAATGTTAACCATGCCCATACACTAACCTTAACCTCAGTAATCTAACACTATGCCCAATAGTATGTTTTTCCATTAACCTCCTGAGCTATAAATCACAGTTCAGATTGTCAGGTTTTTGTATCCATGTGGGGACATCAGGTACCTACAAGTACATAAAGCAGGCCCACAGACACACACACACACACACACACACTACCATACAAACACACACACACCAGTGCATAACAACACACACACTCACACCAGTGGACAATTACACAAAAACACACATAAACACTTATACACCCTCAAAGACATGGACACACACATTCAATTCCAAAATTCTGAAACCTAACCCCTAACACTGTCATTTATCATGCATCTAACTCAGAAAACTAACCTTAAACCTTATCTGTACTCATAACCCACTCAAAACAAGCAATTAATACTAACTTCAAATCTAACCCTAAATTCAAATCTTCACCCTAGATTTAAACCTAACCCTAACTTTAAACCTAACCCCTAATATTTAACGTGTAACTATTACTCTAAGCTTATCACTAACCTTAACTTTAAACCTAACCCCTAATTTTTAATGTGTAACTATTACTCTAAGCTTATCACTAACCTTAACTTTAAACCTAACCCCTAATATTTAACATGTAATTATTACTCTAAGCTTATCACTAACCTTAACTTTAAACCTAACCCCTAACGTGTAACTATTACTCTAAGCTTATCACTAACCTTACCTTTAAACCTAACCCCTAATATTTAACTTATAACTATTATTTTAAGCTTATCACTAACCTTAACTTTAAACCTAACCCCTAACGTGTAACTTTTACTCTAAGCTTATCACTAACATTAACTTTAAACCTAACACCTAATATTTAACGTGTAACTATTACTCTAAGCTTATCACTAACCTTAACTTTAAACCTAACCCCTAACGCGTGTAATTATTACTCTAAGCTTATCACTAACCTTAACTTTAAACCTAACCCCTAACGTGTAACTATTACTCTAAGCTTATCACTAACCTTTACGTTAAACCTAACCCCTAACGTGTAACTATTACTCTAAGCTTATCACTAACCTTAACTTTAAACCTACCCCCTAACGTGTAACTATTACTCTAAGCTTATCACTAACCTTAACTTCAAGCCTCAAACATTATGATTTTATAAATGACCACTGAGCAAAAGCTCCTAACATCCCCAAAATGTCCTCAGTTAGGTAATGTATCATTAAATCCTGTATCTAGTGCACACTGTTACGTTCGTACTTCTCCCCACATGACAAGTATCTACCAATGATTTACCTCAGAGAGACTGGGGGACGTAACAACACAAACGTTCATCTCTTCCACTGTCATTAGTTGATATAAACTCACACTAACGTTAATCTCTTCCGCTGTCATTAGTTGATATAAACTCACACTAACGTTCATCTCTTCTGCTGTCATCCGTTGATATGCTCTCACATTAACGTTCATCTCTTCCGCTGTCATCCATTGATATGCTCTCACA
>JACXGM010011803.1:5899-24778 GCA_016801145.1 Umbra pygmaea
TATTGTCATGCCTAGCCTTAACCTTTAGTATTGTCATGCCTAGCCTTAACCTTTAGTATTGTCATGCCTAGCCTTATAGTATTGTCATGCCTAGCCTTAACCATTAGTATTGTCATGCCTAGCCTTAACCATTAGTATTGTCATGCCTAGCCTTATAGTATTGTCATGCCTAGCCTTAACCTTTAGTATTGTCATGCCTAGCCTTATAGTATTGTCATGCCTAGCCTTAACCTTTAGTATTGTCATGCCTAGCCTTATAGTATTGTCATGCCTAGCCTTAACCGTTAGTATTGTCATGCCTAGCCTTAACCATTAGTATTGTCATGCCTAGCCTTAACCTTTACCGTAAACATTTGAATAAAATTTAAATCGCTGGAATGTCTGAAATGTTCCGTGACCGAATGAATCCTCACATGAATCTGCCGTGACATAGCCTAATGGAAGGACTAATGTAAACTACCGGTTATAGTAAAACATGCAGCTGAAACATAAAATAATTGAAATGCTGGCATAAAATAACATTTATTTTTCATATTGGTAGTTCCCTGAGAACTAAATTCAGAAGAATAAGTAAACTCTGTCCATTGAATTTTTTTATGATTCAACCTAATCTATTAAATTTCCAATCAGACTCTCATACCATACAATAATGGTAAATAAAATAAATATAAATATTTATTTAATACCTAAAATGAATTATATACAAATCCTAACAGATTTTTTTTTCACCCAATTGCAAAAGGGACAATGAAAATCAGCGATCAGGGCAGCCAATCCGAGTGAGTTCTAATCCAGCATCACAGACTGCTGTCATACTGTTCGCGCACACACGTAGCTGAACGCGGCACACCGAAAATCCACACAGACGGTTAAGACTGAAATCATGAATGATAATCCTGTAAGTGATTTGATTATGTTTATCTCTCCATAATTAGTTATAGTACAATAGTATAATTTTGTTATTATATCCTACATAAAAAGTTGCATTAAGTAGAGACCTACTGTAATGATTAGAAGAGTACGTTTGTCAATGTTTCTTGCTAGCTTTCTGGGTATTGAAGTCAAATGTGCTGACAGATAACAGTAGACTAGTGATGTGCGAATTCTGAACGAACAGGGCCCGGTTCTCCGATAACACTCACTCTTAGCGCGCTAAGAAGACTCAAAAATATATATCTTACCGAAGTTGTTTATGTTCCTAAGTGTGTTCCCCCAAGTGTCCCTTAGGAAGCTTCTTAACACGCTGCCTCTTAAGTTCGACGTTACAAAGGCACTGTCCCAGGTGAAGGTGCTGAATTAGTTTGCATCGATTGCTCGGGAATCGATTTTTCACTTCACGCGAAGATGCATTACGGCGTTAAGAAGGACAACGCGTTCTATGTAAATGAAACATTCCTCAAATTATTCCAGTAACATTTATTTTAGCATAGTTTAAGTTATCAGTAAAATATAGACTTATTAATTCAATTATCAAATTGTCAGTAATGTGTTCACACGATATGTTGTGACTGGTAGACGAACAGGGTATCCCTCGCTAATCATCCACCCTCCTCATCCCGTTGTGACACTTGTCCCGCTTCTTGACGTGGGTTTAACGACTTCAAAAACCTTTATTTCAATGGTAAGTTACTTTACAATCAGAATTGATTGGCAATCAGCTGCAGTTACTTCTGTTTAATGTGGTATTGATTGCCATTGGTTAATGTTTACAATAAATCAACATATCTACAATGAACAGAGAGAGAGTTCGATAGAGAATATGGTGGGGAAGCAACGTAAAAAAAAGGGCACCAAGCTCCTCGTCAGAGGGACTTGAAGTTTTGCTGGACGAGCTGAGCTTGCACATGCCTGGCAAGTGCAGGTTTTTGCCGAATAAAACAATTGACATGGACTAAACGGCTCCGCGGCTGGCGCCGTCTTTGATTCAATACAAGGACACGTTGGATCGCTGCCATAGTTGGTCGCTTACTGGACACCACCATGCTTACCAGCCGCGGTCGGGGGATCTTAATTGGGGAGGACGGGCTCGTATTACGCTCGGAACCAGAGTGAATGGAATGGTGCGCAACGAACAAAACCAATTGTTTTTTTGATTTGCACACATTCCATTCACTCCGGTTCTGAGCATAATACGAGCCCGTCCTCCCCAATTAAGATCCACCGACCGCGGCTGATGCTTACCCATTTATAGATCTTAGCCATTTAGAGCCAAATTGTTTGCCATACTTTAATTATCAAAAGTGATTGCCAATTTAAATGCTTTATTGACATTACGAAATAGCCTAGGCTAATTACCACATATTAGTTCTGATATCAAATAAAGTAAATTTCATAAATACGCCTGTATCCATTGCCAACATATTTTATTATTAGTCTCAAAATATCCATAAAATCATTGTTGAGCCACAACATTGTCAACATACCATAGTTTGACTTGTACTGCGCTGCACTGATTTCTAAAGACTGCTGCACAGTGGCGGCGACTAGCAGCTTGAGCTCAAACAACGCTAAGAGAGAGCTTACGAATGGTCCAGACCAACCTTACGAAAGTGGGACTTACAGAAAATATACTTAGAGTACGAATGTTTCGGGAACTGTGCCATAAGGTTAAGAGAGAGGTTAAGGAATAGGTTAAGAACTACTTAGCGTAGGGTCTGTGTCACATTTTAATGTAGTCACATGTAATGATGGGCATAACTTAAGTAGACAAAGGTTTACTTTATGAAGACTAAATAATTTGCCTATTTTAAAAACACATATGGTTAATCTGTATTTGTGTGCTGGAAACATTTAATTCAGTGCTATTATATCATCAACTTCTTTCAAGGGTAAATTGAGCTTATGACAAATTAGTTGTTGTTGGGGTAAAATGTAGATTGGCTTAGTGAACATTGATTATTAACAGATGTCTTCATGAAAATGTATTTAATTTTGCCAAATGTTTTACCATAATTTAAACAATATTTTGCACCATAGAGTACAGAAGGCCAGCTGACCACAGCTCAGCCCAGTCCAGCCATGTACTGTACAGCCCACCTCAGATCATCCGAATATATTTCATCCAACTAAAGCCCAGCCAAGTACAGGGCATTAACTCAGGTTCAAAGTAGTTTTGATGAATAGTTGTCATCAGATTGTGCTACGTTTTCTGCTTCGAAATGACAAAACATTAAAACATCCTAATTATCCCAAATTATGTACTGTAGCATAACAAATAAATAGACGAATAGCTCATAAGTCATATTTAAAAGACTTTCACGTTCATATCTTAGTATATTCATGTTGTAGGCTAACTAAATAATCAAAGCAATAACATGCCACTAAAAATGTTGTGTGTATGGCCCTCCCCTAGACAAAGATTTTGGTTCAGATCATGGATTGACTAAATTGAATCAAAGTAAAACTTCTACCAAATAGGTAGTCGTTTCACATATCATTATTATTCAATCCAGTGGCCATTTGTTTTACAAACTTTTATAACAAAATATTAAGGGATCCCCCAAGAGTCCTAAGTCATTTTGAACCCTGACTGAAGGTTTGGAGAAACAGAAACTAAATGGAATGACAGAGGACAACAACATTGAGAACAGTGGAAATAAGGACAAAAATAAGCAGGACGAATGCCCATGGCCGCACCTGGAAGAATGTATTGTTTGCCTGGGATTCAGTTAGGACAGAACTAATGTGTGTGTGCGCTACACAAAATATTAAGACAACCAATTTCAATACAATAGGTTAAATCAGCAGTCATTTAACCAAATGTACCACTCAGCAGTCATTTAACCAAATGTACTACTCTTTCACTGTATATACTGTAGGAACATCAGAACATCTGTAACAACTCTGTCTACAACGTAAACTGAAACCCTATAACATATTCTCCACCAGCCCTACCTACGAACCCAGCAACAACTCTATAACAATGTTAAGGCAACTCTGTGGCGGCATTCACCTTTTGGAGATGACGGGGCACCTTTAATGAGCTGTCTGGCAGCCATGCGTCTGTAAGAGCTGAGCAGCTGTGGCTGGTGGCCCTGGGCCTCGGCTTGCTGCCCCCTGTGCATACATCAGCCCCTCCGACAGCACATATCACTAATGCCGCCGTCACCGCTATGTGACAGCTGAATCTATCTCCCAGAAGGCCTAGCTGCAGCCCCAACAAATTAGAGCCTTACTGAAATTAATGCCACTGAACCAATACTAATGAGAAGGAAGACGGGAGTAGGCAGAAAATAACAACACACATTCCAGGTATTTGGTGTGCACGCACAAACCTTGGCTGTATTAATTCACCGTCAATGCCCAGCGGCTTGATACACAAACGCAGAAACATCCATGCACAAACACCCACATCTTGCGAGTGGGCATTTACCAGCTTGATTGAGTTCCAACAGAACTCAAAAAATCCCCAGGACATTTCTTTAAGTCACTTACATAGTTTTCCTTGAGGTAAACCGTCCCTGGATTGGCTCCATTGACTGGCACACTCAAGAATTCCCAAATAAGCTTTCCATGCAGTAGCAGTGGCAGTACTGACATACTGTAGCTATTAGCTTAAAAAGACAATCACAGTAGATTGCTAATTAAAATAGGTAATTGAACCTTATTTCCATACATAGCAAAATCTTCAGTGTTAATTTAACTCAGGAAGTTTTAAATTTAACACTTGCTCAGTGTTTATGTAGTTTTCACGTCTGAGTTAAATTAACACTTTCAATAGTGTAAATATTTTAACTTGTTAATATTGTTCAATCTGGAGTGCTAATTTGTAGTTAGTAACCGCATGTTTTGGAAAACTCACAGTGGCTGAGTTGGGAATTACAGAACGCGCTGTTTTTAGTGACTGTTGTGTCAGAAACATGAACTGCACAATGATTTTTTGCTTTGTAGGTGTCTGGGTCATTTAAATAAATGTGACAGATACCAAACTTGAGTGTGTAAGCTCTTGTACCACAATGACAGTAACTGTAAGATTTCTTTTTTTCTTCTGAAAATTGAATTCCAACTATAATGCAATATATACAGTATATATCCAACACTTGCACTATTTTATCACCCACAACCTGCATTCAATAAAACTGCAAGAACCACTGATAAATTGAACAAGACTAGATAAATTACTTTGCCCGCAACACTAATCTCAGTAATTGTTGCAATCAATAATACCATTTAGATTTTAATTAGATTTGAAAACTAAAACTTATTATTGTTATTTAATAATTACATATAAAATAATAAATTCATGAATGCACAAAGCAGAAAATATTCTGAAAAATAAACATGCAGCAAAACATTCTGGGAAATGAGATGGTTTTGCCTAACACTTGTGAGTGTTAAAGTAACAATGACAACTACCAGTAAAAGCTTTTTAACACTGTATAGTTAACACTGGACAATCAACACTAGACTATTTGCTATGTAAATGGCCTAATGAATGATGAGACAAACGCTGCAGCCAAGGTTTTGAAAACCAATAAACTTTTGAAGATAATTGTCTCATTCTTTGCAGAAGCAAACTAGTATTAAATAAGGAAATGTTGTTGATGTCTAGAGTATATTTAGAGTAAATTGTTTACACACTGTTACCAAGGCACTTTGTAGTCACATTTCACAAAAATATTCTGCTATCTGATGAGTGCAGACTTCAATTAATCCATCAAATAACTTTGTACAGACGAGGCTGTGGTGAAGCACAGAAGTATACTGGCAAATAAATATAGGCCCTAACCTGATTCAAAAAGTGATGAATTACTTCATAATCAATAATAAAACAAGAATGCAGATTAGAAACCATAACTCTAGCTTTAAGGGTATTACAGAGATGAAAAATATGGAAATGATTTTGACTGTTGTGCCCAAATTTTGAAATGTAAATCATAATCAACAAAGGAATATGAGTTTCTCTGTGTTCCAGAGTGCACTTAACATTTGTTGAGTGTAAATGCAGACAAGGAGATGACCTAATGTTGTAATGTTGCGTGATAAGAAAATGTGTTACTAAATAAAACATTTGAAACATACATGCAATTACAGAATATCTGAAGAGAAAAAAATTAAAAATATGTGAAGCAATTAATTACACCAATGTTGCTGACCAGACATGTGCTACAATTACCAATTAACCAAGTATAACAACAAAGAATTCTCTACTTCAATATTTTATAATGTTTTGTATGGACTCTACACAGTAAAAACATCAGTGTTAAATTAACACATGCAGTGTTTATATAGGTCCAGTGGACCTATATACACACTGAAGAGTGTTAATTTAACACCTAGAGTGTTGATTTAACACAGACGTTTTTACTGTGTAGGAAGAATAGCAGTTGCTTTTAGAAGTAGCTACTGGGGAGTTACTGGGGATTATATGACGATGCTCATCAGAAAAATTACTATGCTGCAGAAAATGTAGGCTACCTGTCACAACAAAATAAGTTAACAGTTAATAAGAAGATATGTGCAAGGCAAAATGTGCTCCACTGAGATGTGCTGTCTGAAAATAGAAATTTTAAATTGTATGTTACAGTACATGCATTATTCTAGACAAAGAGAAGTTTGGAAGGGTCTTGATATGCCCATTTACAGCTATTAAACACAAATATCAGCTAAAAGCTGGTAAAAGGAATGTGTGACCTGTTTGACATGTCGTTTGTGATTTCTGTGTGACATGTACTTTATGATTTTTGGCCACTGCTTGTAAAAGTACAACTGTCATGTAAGTGACAATTTGTGCCCAGTCATTTTAACCCAGAGAAGTGGGCAGAAAAATGTATAGCTATTTTTGCCAAATAAATACAGATGACACATGCTGTTCTTTTATTTTGGAGTAAGTACAAGCAAGTTAAACCTACATTCCACATATTTCTTTAGAGACAGCCGAATGAGCCAATTTAGTTTTTCGGAACTGTGACGTGAGCATGAGATGAAATAATAAAAAATGAACTAATCACTGATAATAACACTACATTGTTGTCAAAAATGTATTGTAACCGGTCAGGGTTTTAATTGGAATAAACACCAGACAATTTCATCCTACATTCTCTAGACACACGCACGACTCCACAGTCCATCTGCATGTCTTCCATTCTCTACACAGCAAAATCGCTATTGATAAATCAACACCCTGAGTGTTTGGAAATGGACACTCTCTGGGCTAGATTTATCAAGCCGTTTGCACCTGTTTCCAGGCGCTAATTGGTCGCAAAGACGGATGTAACCGATGCGGGCTATTTACAAACCGGGCGCATTTGGGTAAAATCGCAGATTGCCTGCCACATGAGCGACAATAGACAAGTTGCGCTTTTAATATGCGTTCATGGGAGGGTCATGGGGAAAGTGGGAGTTCCACAAAAAAAGGTGGGAGGATACGCAAAAAGTGCGCCTAATTATATATTCCGTGGTATTTACAAAGACTGCCAGTAAGAGCGCGCCTCTATTCTGCGGGGGGAATTTACCGCCTCTTAAAAACAGGTGTAAACCAGCAAGCGCATTTTCCTGTGTGTTCAAATATACATCAATGGCAGCAGTGACAGCAACAAGTTCCAAACATAGCATCAAATACACTTGGCTCAAAAAAAGACAAATGCCTCCATCTGTTCCATTTTTGATAAACAATTTGCGATTATTGACCTATATAACACTCTTTAATTACTTAACCACATCTGTTGACTTTACATATTAAAGATATAGGCTAAACATATATGCCAAACAACGCCAACTAAACAGTATTACAAACCACACATACCTTCATTCTCATTCACCTCTTCAGTAATAGTGAGCGTTTCTATTTCTGGTGGACCTGAACCGGTTCTCCTCGATTGTGCCCGGTTGTACGCAACCTTCTCTTTTGTTCTGCGCTTTATGTCTTGCCACTTTTTTTACCTCCTCCACTTCTCTCCGTGTAGATGATAACGAGTTGATTTAACTTGTTACGGCAATCCAAATAGATTTTTTTCTGAGGGTGTGGATGTTTTGCCCTGTAATATGTTCAGGTTTGCTGTTACTTCATGCACTAAGATGTTAATATCTTCTTCAATAAATTGAAGCTTGCGCTTTCTTTTGCCGTAGGGAGATCCATGATAGATACATACGGGCCCATTGTTTGCTCTTTTAGAGGCGCGCTAATGGAGGGCGGAGTATGCGCTGATTGCGTAATGGGTATCGGGTTTGATAAATACTACGCTAAATGTGGAAGCATATCGTGCGCAATTACCGAACTCGCCTAAACAGACGCAGCGCAAACTGCGCTAGTGTTAGTAAGTTCGGCCCTCAATGTCTATATAGTTCCAATGGGAGTTGATTTAACACCAGCAATTTTGCTGTGTACAATCAATTGTCTGAATTTAATGACGTAGTTGTCAAATTATAGTTATTCTAATTATTCATCTAGCTTTATTTTCTGTCAAATGTCTGTACCAAAGAAATAGAATAGATAGAAAGCCCATTCTTTTCACAACACTAACAAACAAGAGACAGGAAATTGAGGACATGGTGAGTCTTGCAGCCGAATTTGTCGATCTTTCTGGATAAAGACCATTTGAGAGAGAATGCATTCATACAGGTATTAACATGCTGGTTATGAAGTCACAGAAAGATATATTTTGGATTGCAGTACAACTGTTCCCAATAGTACAACTGTTTTCAACAACCCCAGTGGTTCTCAACCTTTTTTGGGCCAGCGCCCCCTATCCATTATCCAGTTCCAATACCGCCTCCCTTCAAATAAGATGCAGGCTAATGGCCCTGAATATGAATGATTATTATTATTGTTATGATTGTAATGTTTATTATCATTATTGTTGTTATTATTATTGTTGTTACTGTTGTTTTCATCAAATAACCACATAATTCAATGATTCCCAAGAAAACAAAGGGGAGCCAACAGCTAGCAATTTAACATTAAAATCTTAATTAAACAACAGCCAATCAGAAATGTCAAAATCATATTATTCTTATGGATTTTCTGACAAAAACAAGCTGGCACTTATCAAGGGGTAAAAGCAGAAGGATTAACTTTCAATGGAAATAAGTTAAATCCTTTATTAGAGGCTTTTAAATAAATACATTTATTTAGAGCCCTGCAGAGGTGTCTCCGCTGAAATCAAGCCGACTGATAGCGTTGCTATGATAGCGTTGCTATGATCCACTTGTCAGGTGGCAGATGTCTGGTTGTAGATTATTGATTTTGCCTATTGTATAGGATAGTTTGTGTTCATATAGTTTGGCAACGTTGTATTGCAGTCATGTCAACAAAGCCACTTGTTAATTGAATAGTAATGTATGTGTGTCTGGATACTGGAAGCATTCCCAAGGGGCTTTCAGGGGAAGTCCGACAGCAGAATATCCATCCTGTAAATGTTTAACTACTGCAAAAACAAGGTGTTCACAGTGTATCCCTCAGAGAAATTAAGGCTTTTAAGATGAACAAAATTCTTCGACGGGTAATACCTTTTTTTTTTTTGTTCACTTTTGTGACTAAGACACAAGATGTGACACAAGTTTATGCTACCGCTTTAAGGTTACCATGAAAACAGAGTAATTTTTGGGGGGAGAATATCTGTCTGACTCTCTAGCTTGAATCTGACTATTCTTTTCAAAATCGTAATTATGCATGTAAATATAATAGTCAGAAATTAGGGAAGGTGTTTAAGTCTCACTATAAAGAAATATTCTCTGGCACAATTTGATTTTTTTTCCTGTTACTCGCTATTCAATTTCGGTCACTGTCGTCATGCACATTTGAATAAAAGATGCAGTTGTTTTGTCTAGCTATTAAACATCATAAACATCATAACACTAGCTGTGTTAGACCATGTTAATGCAATAAATTAAAACCTTTATATGTGCATACTTTTGACTACTGAAGTACTGTATTTACAGCGATGAGCACATGCGCTGTGTAAACAGAGCTGTGTGTCATTGTAACCACCGGAAGAGTGCACAACGGGTAACGTTAGCTATCCATCTCATACTCAGTCTGAAAAAATACCGTGTTTGATAACAGGTAAAATCAAGGGCCTCTGGCATGCCTATATCAGATACACCGATGTGATTGGTGCAGCTCGGCTACAAGGGCATAGTTAATGAGCAGAATCACTCGAGGCCAGAGTAACTTGCTGAGCAAATTCAAATTGTGCTCTAGCGAGAACTCTGGATTTCCAGGGTAGGTGCCACCCCCATTGGGAAAAACTCTGAATGCCCCAAATTATTTTAATTTTACATCACATAACCACAGGTATTTACAAAACTGCAGTATTTTCTTCGAGGTTTGGCCGTTCGTCCACACGAAAATTCTGTATCAGGTCACTGAAACCAAGCTTTTTTGAAAATTCCGGCAAAGGTTAAGTTTTTTAGAAACTCCGGTTACAGCGTTATCGTGTGGAAGGTGAAATAGGTGCATACATTTGGGCACCCTTGTCATTTTGTTGATTTGAATATCTGTAACTACCTAGCACTGATTAATTGGAACACACAATTGGATTGGTGAGCTCATTTAACTTCATAGACAGGTGCATCCAATCATGAGAAAAGGTATTTAAGGTGGCAAATTTCAAGTTGTTGTTCTCTTTGAGTCTCCTCTGAAGAGTGGCAGAATGGGGGCCTCAAAACAACTAAAATGACCTGAAAACTAAAATTGTTCAACATTATGGTTTAGGGGAAAGTTACATAAAGTTATCGCAGAGATTTAAGCTGTCATTGTCCACTGTGAGGAACATAGTGAGGAAATAGAAGACCACAGGCACAGTTCTTGATAAGGCCAGAAGTGGCAGGCCAAGTAAAATATCGGAGAGGCAAAGACGAAGGATGGTGAGAACGGTCAAAAACAGTCCACACACCATCTCCAAAAAACCTGCAAACTCATTTTGCTGCAGATGGTGTGCATCGTTCAGAAATGTAGCAAACTTTGCACAAGGAGAAGCTGTACGGGAAAGTGAGGCGGAAGGCTTTTCTGCACACACGCCACAAACAGAGTTGCGGTATACAAACGCACATTTGGACAAGCAGCTTCATTTTGGGAAAAAGGTGCTGTGGACTGATGAAACAAAGATGGCATTATGCATGGTGGCAAAAGAACATAGTTCCAAGACAAACACTTGCTACCCACAGTACAATTTGGTGGAGGTTCCATTACGTTGTGGGGCCAGTGCCAGTACTGGGAATCTTGTAAAGTTGAGCGTTGCATGGATTCCACTCAATATCAGCAGATACTTGAGAATAATGTAGAGGAATCCGTCAATGGAATGGCCATCCCAGTCCACAGACCTGAATATCAAATATTGATAATTTGTGGGGTGATTTAAAGCGGGCTGTCCATGCTCGGCAGTCATCAAACCTAACTGAATTGGATATGTTTAGCAAGTAGGAATGGTCCAAAAAAACTTCATCCAGATTCCAGACACCAATTACAGGCTATAGGAAGCGTCTATTTCTGCTAAAGGAGGCTCAACCGAATATTGATGTGATATATCTGTTGGGGTGCCCAAATTTATGCAACTGTCTAATTTCATTTTGATGGATATGGCACATTTTCTGTTCATCCAATAAACCTTATTTCAGTACTGACATCTTACTGTGTCTTTCAGTTATTTGATAGATCAAAATAAAATTGCTGATCCAAACACATTATAAATGAAAATCATGAAATTGTCAGGGGTGCCTAAAGTTTTGTATACGACTGTATCTCCATTGTTTACATGAGGAGAGTCTGTGTAATGTCGGACGTAGCAAAAATATTGCTGCTAATATCTGTGCTAACAGGGCTTATAAAATTATTTTCCACTGTGCTTGTGTGGACAATGTTTTTTTAAACGAAGGACAAAAATCTCTGTTTACAAAAATACCTGTGTACGTGTGGACAAGAGGTCCGTTCTTCGTACGTCGCTAACTCGGTTAGCTGGATTTGATTGTTGACGATTTGGCATGATCTTGGATTGTTTGGTTCTTCGACCTTCATTCTGGACTTGCTGCCATAGCAACAGGTGCGTAAGCTTAAACCTGCTCGGGAGCAGGTTTATTTCATGTGAACAGGATTATATCACAGATTGTGTTAACCGAAATGGGATTCATAGCCCTAGTAAAACAAAGTATATTGAAATTATACTTCAGTATTATACTTCTAGTATACTTATGTTTAACAATAAATGTGTATTTAATATTTAAGTATAAAATAATAAAATAATATGGCCTATTAGAACTATATATATAGGATAAATAAAATACATTTAATTTCAAGTAGCTACAACGAAGCATACTTTTTTGCTTGGGAGTGTAAATTTGCAGGTAAGTTACATTCTTATTATTTCAGATAAATAATATTATATCCCATTAAAAAAGGAATTAAATCAAACCCAGCCAGCACAGAGCTGGCGGGAGGCCGGCGGTTACAGCTGACGTTACGATAGCTTTTTGCTCATTATTTAATGGGTGGTCCGTCGGTGTTGGAGCCTGAGTGGTCCACTGGCAGGTGAGCAGAGATTTAGACAGAGATTCTCTGGGAATCCTCGCACTCATACTGTTGTTCCAGTTAGTCCATCGGCTGCGTATAGGCTATATACTAGGTTAGTCTTATGTTCTAGATTTCTATTTCTAATGAAAAGTATTTGTATGTATTTAGAAAATTGGTTACAAAAACATTCAAATACAATACAAACACATAATAGACTTATTTTGAAAATCAAATATAATAAAATATATATTCAATAAAAAGGTTTGTCTTTTTTTATTTTAGACAATACGTCAAGGTCTAAAATGCTGCCGGTGGACCACTTAGCAGGCAGTGGACCTAAGCAAAACACCTTGCGGACCACAAACTCGGCCTCAAGGGAAAAATAAAAATATCAAGATGACTGTATTACATAGCTAACATTTTGAGCCTAACAAAGGTGAATTCTTCCAATATACAGGTGATTAGGGCGGGATTGGGCTTGGTGATAGGGGTAGTATTTCATGACGCTGTTCCCTGACCCAATCTCCCGACCACAGACCCATTACAACGCAGCCCTGTGGTGGAGGTACAGCCTGATGATGACTGCAGGCAGTGCACTTGGACCAACCTAGTGGCAGATCTGCACGGGACAGAATTGTGGAACACCAGTTTAGATTAGTGTTTTGAAAAAAAATACCAAAACACACTAAATGAATAATAAAAGACAATACATTATGCTTAGCTCCTTGAGTTTTATTTCAATAATTCTTGGTAAAGAAAAGCCTTTTGCCTGCAAGAAGAGATATTGTTATGCAGGGTAAGCAATAGTAGCTACTCTGTGGAGGCTCTGACATTTAATAGCTATTTATGAAATGATATTATGTAACTATCAAAATAAAATTATTAAAATAAAAGAATACTATAGAATAAGTGAAAAAACCATAGCATGGTGACCACTTAAGCATTTGATTTGTCTTCTACTTTTTGCCAGCCCACTCTCCGGGTTTTTGCAGACTTTGAGGTGTTCCCTTGCATTTTCATCAAACTTTTAAATTCCTTGTAACCTTCAAGCAATAACCGTTGCTCTGTTGTGGAGAAAAACTGGGTGTGCTCTTTGGCCATGATGAGCAGCCAATTGCAGTGTTGCTGATCAGCGTTTCTACTATCGATACATCTCCCCTTTTATGCCAACGCGCGTAATCATCTCAGATCACTCAATCCAGCGATACTAATCGTAAATGGCAGGTGTGTTCAAAGAACCAATTTAGCCAGATCATGGTTAGCCAGATGAAGTCATCTTGGATGTGTCATTTGGTCTCGGATGTATTAAGCGACGTACGAAGAACGCACCCAAGGCCTAGGTTCATACACAAATACATAGACGCTAATGTGTGCTAATCGGCTACAAACGATGCTACACCGAGCGCCGCATTCCCCCCCCATGACAATGCTTTGTATCAGCAAGAGTAGCTTCCAGTGACGTTCAATGTAGCATTGGTTTTTCTAGTAGTTTTTTGGGATAATGAATAGAATGTTTCCAAAACACCTTGGTCCATGTGAGTGTCGATGTGATCATCTTGGTTGGAGATGGTTGAAAGCAAAAATGTTTCCCTGTCTCTGCCATTGCTGGGGTCGACCGGTGGCCACTTCCATGCAGCCAATTGATAAGGTTCCTGCCTTTGCCATATTTCTTCATCGGTGTATTCGGGCTCATAGATTTATGATTTTATATTACCATTCAATAAAACTTGATCATAGTTTAAACTACTTAGAAAACAAATTGTCTCTCCAGCTATTGTTATTTAACTACGTATATAACAGAAGAATGCAATACGTAGTGCTCGCGACCTCGCTACCAAAGTTTAAAACTCCAATCAACTCAATTCAGGGGAGGGACAAAAACAGATCAGGAAGTCACCACGCCTCCCCTGTATCTAGCTGTAGTGACTCCAGTGATGTCACTGGAGAAAAACTTGGAAACTTACGGTGATCGAGTTGGGAACTACAGAACACATTGAGAAGATGTTTTAGTGACTGTAATTTTGGTGACTAATGTTAGTGACTGTAATCTTAACCCCCAACCTAAACCCTAACCTTAACCACAAATGTTTAAATGTCATTGTAATGACTACGGAATGTATTTAGATTTAACAAAACAGACCCACTATATTAAATACCAACATAACAGCAAAAAGTTAAGGAACAACATGATATTAAAATGTGATTGCGCAACATAATAAAACTGGAGGTATGTTGGAAAAAAATATATATTGTTTTCTATATAGTTCCCTGGAAACATATTAGCTGAGATGTATGGTTGATACAAGCATTTACATCAGATTTCATGGTCTTATAAATTTCAATATTACATGTAACACTAAAAGACAATACATGTACTTGGCTGCTGATACATTCTATAGCAACGCCTTTGGACTTTTATTTTATTGGGGGGGTACAAAACCTCTGCAAGTTGAGGCCAAAATGTTCTCCAATGTAAAAGCTGACGTATATAGTATTAAACTCTGTCCAGCTGGACTAGTCAGAAGTAGCACAGTGCTTTACCTATAAGAGATGTGTAAGGATAAAGTTTTAGGTTTACAGGTTTTAAAATATTTATATCTACCAGTTACAATGGGGCTTTGGTTAGGGTTGGGAAGATTATCATGTAATCCGTTACAGTTACTAGTAACCCATCCACAATTGCAATCAGTAATGTAACTTTTAGATGAGACAAAGTCAGTAACGTAATCTGATTACTTTCCTTTACCTTTAGATTAACACTGTAGTATATAACCAGTTAAATGGAATAGCAAGAAGTTTATCTATATTACTTGGTTAAAGACTAAATTAAAAAAAATATGTGGCCCCCAGACAATTGTTGCAATAGGTCATACACTTTCACTCCAAAATAAGTAAAGGTCACACCAATTGATTTCAGTAAGGGCTTTATAGGTGGACTGATGGCAAGAGGTAGTGTTCCAAAAGAAAAAACGTATAGTGGGTTCAAAAATGTCTGTTGACAGTAAGGTATAATATAATGTAATAATTTGTATTTAGTGTTTGACAAATGCATATAGCACGTTTTGATAATTTACCACCAAAAACTGCAGATTGGTAACCATGAACCAATTATGTAATTCACTTATGGCGAATAGATGACAGAGATATATCTTAACACAATTTACATAGTAATTGATAATATCTGAATCTGCTACACAGAACACCATACATTATTGATACATTTTTCAATAGCCAATCGACTACTCCCAAATGTAAAATAATCGAATCCTCAATGTTTTTCAAAAGCATCTGTAATCCGATTACATGTATATTTTTTGCTAGTAACATAAATGATTACAGTTAAAAAAGAATATTATCTGATTACTGTAATCAGATTACTTGTAATTAGTTGGTCCCTAACCCTGGCTATGGTTGTACTTAGCGTTAGGGGTAACTGGGGACAGAAAATCAAAAGGGAGTGTGTTTGTGTACTTGTGTGTACGTGTGTGTATGTGTGTGTACATGTGTGTACGTGCTGAGAAACTACTAAAGTATCTGCAGACACTAATGTTAGGTTTGATTATCAGCCCTGGTTATCAGTGCAAACTTGCAGTGCTAATTATTCCGGAGTAGAGGACCATGTTTACCAGCTGTCAGTATGTGGCTTTTAAATAGAAGGCCCACAATGATGAACAACAAGCAGCTCGGAAGTGTTGTGTGTCAGCAACCATGGGCAGCCTCAGTGTGTGGAGAAGAAGGTGGCATCTTCACCCATAGGTGTCCTCCCATACTTACTGTGGGTACATTTTAAGTCCTTTTTTAATTCAAAATTTAAATTGTGGCCTCAAATAAAGTATTAGTTAAACAGAAATGTGAAATGTGTCTGCCTCATAGATGGTCTGCAGTCATGGAGGAGATGTTTTCTAAGTTATTTTCACATTGAGCCACATGAATCCTCACAACAAACTATGCAGTACACAGATAAAAACGCTTGAATTTCGATACAGAAAGATAGAGAGATAAAGAGAGATGGAACGATCCAACTCCATAAAGCCTTCACAAAATGAAATATTGTCTTGTTTACCAGCACTAGCTACCATCGTCAGTAGGTGTACTGTATACAGATGAGCCGTGCAATGGCGATCATGAAATAGCAAAGATAAGAGAACTGCATAAGAAATAAAAAAATCTAAAAACACTTACTGTATTGGCAGTTCCTTCCCATGTACTCTCCAGGGCATTCGCAAGAGTAGTTGGCAACCAGATCTGTGCAGATGCCCCCATTTTTACAAGGGTCTCTCTCGCATTCGTTAACATCTGTAAGAGCCAAGAAAACAGAGAAGAGGCCCATTAATTTCTTTGAAGCAGAAAGGTTGGTAATTAGCAGGACATCGCTCTCATTAACATGCATTGGTGGGAAGTATTTATTGAATTTACACCGTGTGTTACTCCATTCCGCCTTGACCAAGAAGCATCCACTGAGACTACCTGAACCTTATAAATCAAACAGTTTCCTCATGTCACCCGTTTAGGCCGAACAACAACTTAAGTTTGAGATTTTAAACGAAAACATTTACAGTATCTGCAACATGATAAAATGCATATGTTCGTAATTAAGTTTATCAATCCTCAATTTAGCAATGTCTAGCTTGTCTCATGCCATTTAAATATGCAGATCACATAACAGGAATGCAGACAGTGAGTCTATTGAGGCAGATCAAAATGAATTGTTCTTTATTTTACTGACTTTAAAACTAAAATTCTATTTCCTTTTTATTTGATCTTTTCCTGACATAAGTTACCTTCTGAGACAAAGTCCTGCTGAGAATGATGTGCTATGAACTCAACGGGTAAGATTTCATAAAGGAATGTACTTTATTACATGCTGTTAATCTCAAATGCACATAAAAATGTAGGGTTTATTTTGAGGACAACTCTAGGTTGTCATAAAGTACACTTAAACATACCCAAAAGCAAAGGGCTCATTCCCTCTAGTAGTGTACGGAGTCTTAATCCAACTCTTAATTACGCTCCTACTTTTTGGTGACTAATAAATGCTGACTTCATGGGGGGAAACACTCTTCAAGCTTAAGAATATGATTTAAGTATAAGCCTGTTAAAATACTTCATCTTGCTGAGATGTTATCGTAAACATAAATCAGAGATGAGCAACTTTAAAAGGAGTGTATTCCACAAAAATATAATAATACAAAACAAATTTCATGCTCTTTTAACCATCAACCAAAGACAAAATATAGCAGTTTTATTGGTAATTTCACACATTTGCCTTCAGGGAAATGCGCTAGCAGTTTTTCATTTGATGTCTGAGTGAGAGTGACTTACGAAATCAATGGGAAACATAAATACTAGTGGTTTATATAGCTGCTTGCTAAAGTCAGACTTGTTCCTATGCAAAGCTAATGCACAACAGCATTTACATATTCTATATTACACTGTTATAACATCAATTAACTAATTTAGATTTCTTTTAACCAGTGACCACAACAACAGTGCTGCCAGATATTACCCACCCTGAAAAGTGCAATATTTATGCTATTTGAAATTTGATGGGAATTTGGTCAGACCCACATTCTAAAATCAAAACACCAAATGTTATGCATCTAGGTTTTAGCTGCTCTGTATGACAGCAAGACTCTATAGTATCTTTATTATTATGTATAACTCGTTTGCACATGTTGGATGAAAGAGCTGTCCTGTCTACATTTGAATAGAACATGGAGTTGGCAGACAAGATTGATAAAAGCCCACATGTTAATGCAAAATTGTCCTTTGAGGAACATTACTTTCACATTAGTCTGCCAGCCAAATTCAGCTGTTTCATGTGATATGTTAGTTGTCCTACCATTAGCACTCAGGGGCTGCGTTATGCAAATGTTTTACCTCATTTGACAGTGTTCATGATTTTGACCAATCCCATTAAATCTTTTCACTTTGGACAATTTTTCAGAGTTGAGGTGAATGGTCAGGTTAGAGTTTGAGGTTTTAGGGTGAACAACGGCACACCTAAAGGTTCAGTCCTCTTTGATTACACTTAAGAGGTGACAGTTTAAACTTTAGAACTGGGCGTGGGATGGAGAGACATGAAACAAATCTGTCTGCTCAGACTGGGTAGATTTGAAGAGCTTAGTAGTGAGAGTTGATAACAGGTCCAACTGCATGTAGATTAGAAGGGTGTGCACTCTTTCAACTATAATTTTCAGACTATACTCAACTTTACAATGACTAATCTTTGAAAAGAAACATGAAACACCATCATGACTATAAAAAAGATATGCTGACGTATTAATACAAATGCATAATGCCGATAATCTGATGTCAGAAACATGAAACACCATCATGACTATAAAAAAGATATGCTGACGTATTAATACAAATGCATAATACCGATAATCTGATGTCAGAAACATGAAACACCATCATGACTATAAAAAAGA
>JACXGM010011804.1:0-24635 GCA_016801145.1 Umbra pygmaea
TGTGTCTTACCCTCTTGCTTGAGGGTGTCAATGATGGCCTTCTGGACAGCAGTCAGGTCGGCAGTCTTACCCATGATTGCGGTTTTGAGTAATGAAACAGGCTGGGAGTTTTTAAAAGCCTCAGGAATCTTTTGCAGGTGTTTAGAGTTAATTAGTTGATTCAGATGATTAGGTTAATAGCTCGTTTAGAGACCGTTTTTATGATATGCTAATTCTTTGAGATAGGAATTTTGGGTTTTCATGAGCTGTATGCCAAAATCATCAGTATTAAAACAATAAATGACCTGAAATTTTTCAGTTGGTGTGCAATGAATCTAAAATATATGAAAGTTAAATTTTTATCATTACATTGTGGAAAATAATGAACTTTATCACAATATGCTAATTTCTTGAGAAGGACCTGTATATCTTAACAATTGCAGTTGTGAGCAGTGATTGTAATCCACATCCTATTTTATTTGAGGCACATGTCTACAAGGCATGTAGCTCACATTAAATGTTGTAATGTTTATTTTTTTATAGCTATTGTAAAACTGAGACATTAGCTAGATTCCTGAGATTTTAAGCTTTGTAAAGATATGGGACATGTATATATTACTTACAAATTGGACCTGTAAACTGTGATTCTAGTCAAGTTTCTTTTTTGGGGGGGAAATTCTTTTTGGAAAAACAGTAGCCAAATTAGTATCATCATCAAATACATTTGTAATGTTTAGTACAAGGTTATAAATCCTTTGAATTCAGTGACTGTCTAAAGTCTGGGATCCATATACATCAGAGGCTGGGTGTCTTCCCTGGTGATGCTCTGCCAGGCCTTTACTGCAGCCATTTTCAGTTCCTGTTTGTTTCTGGAAATTTTTGCTTGCACTCATCTTCAGCAAATGAA
Organism: Umbra pygmaea; assembly: GCA_016801145.1. Lineage (NCBI taxonomy): Eukaryota > Metazoa > Chordata > Actinopteri > Esociformes > Umbridae > Umbra > Umbra pygmaea. Next base: position 887 of record JACXGM010011804.1, read on the forward strand.
ATGCATGGTCAATTGGATTCAGGTCAGTTGATTACTTTGCCAATATAGTACATTCCAAAATTTAACTCTGAATAACTTTAGCCGTATGTTTGGGGTCTTGTCCAGCTGCAAGGTGTCCAGCTGCAAGGTGAAGAATCGTTCAATGAGGTTTGAGGCATTTGGATGGATTTAAGAAGTCCTGGTATTCTGACCATTCCAGAAATTATCCACCTGCTGTTGTTAGCATTTACATCATCAATTATAACAAATAAAACCTCCACCTTATTTCACAGATATGTCTCTTCTCAGTTCATTTTCTTCCTCAAACCTCTAACTACTTACCTGTACAAAAAAACTACTTGCTTGGGTTTAGCCTGCTTATATCTTGCAGGATCTGAACAAAGTCTAGCAGAAGATAATAAGGGCACTCACAAAGAAGTCTGTGAGTGAAGAAGTTGTGATAGCTCATATCATGTCTAGGAAAAAAAATAGAATTTATAAAACAACAATTACCTTGTATAGCTTTGTACAACTATAAACACTTAACCACCCAGGGTAACGGTCTCCCTCCTCTGTGGAGCACGAACTGGTGGCTCCAGCCCCACCGACATCACAAACCAATGGATTGTCTGTTCTGTCTCCAACCATCCACAGCCTGTATCAATTTAGTAATCAGTACGTGTATTTAAGTTCCTGTATTTGTGTTGTCAATTGGCTGTCATTGTACTATGTAAGCTGTACTATTCATTGCTAGTACCGTATATTGGAAGACTCATCAAAGTCATTTTAATTTTTTCTGATTTCTTTCTAAACACTGTTTACTTTATCTCTTCGCTCCTGCCTTTTTCCTATTCCCTACATTTGGAGTAGATAAACATATTTCAATGTTTTTTTTTGAGAATGCAGCGTGGTTCTCAAAGACTCCCAGCAACTGTGTTAAGCTAATGCTTCATGATACTAACAACTTTGTCAATACAGCACAACAGAATCATAATGGTATCCACGTGTTCATATAAATCTGGGTAGGGAGGAAAATGGATTAGTTTAAAATAAAAATAACTATTTTTTAAATATTTGTCTCATCTGTCCACAATACTAATTTCCAGAACTCTTCAGAGTCTTTTTATACTTTTGAGGCTAACCAGTGTTTTTGCACCTAGCTGTCCATCTTGGAAGGCATTGTTGTTTTTTAGTTATTATTCTGAGCATTTTATACCAGAATCTTATTTCTTCTTAATGCACCAAAGTTTAGCGCACCTAAAGTTGTTCCAATGTTTCTGATTGGTTGATCAAATCTGACATATCTACATCAAGATGTTTGGCTCTTTTAGTTTGCATGTGTCAGAGACTGGCAACAGATTTCAAATACAAATGCAAACTCTATAATAATTACTTCTGTCCTTTGAATGCACAAATAATTCAAACAAACACACCTGATTTGTTACACAGAGCTCTGACACCAAATGTCCAAACACTTTTGGCCCCTTTAAATACAAAACCTGTTGTTATTACCAATGTGTTTATTTGCTATGAATGAAAATACCTAAATTAAAAGGAAAACTGACATTCTGTACTTTAACTTCATCATCATTCTATAATTTCAAATCCAAAGTTTAGGATCACTCACATCATACAAACGACTCTCTTCCCCCTCAGACACACACATACCGGTAATGTGCAGGATGGGGTGGGTGTTGGGTTACATTCCTTCCATCACGGCTAGTTATGATTCTGCCAGCCAGGTCACTCCCAGTTCAGTCCCAGGAAACTGGGAAGAATTTCCTCTGAGACATGACAGCAACCACCAAAAAGCCTGATGTATTCGTGTGAATACATGTGTAGTGGGTCTACTGTGTGAAAAAGTGTAGCAGACAGTGTATATTTGTTTTAGCACTGTGCTCCAGGACATATGTTTTCATACATGTTTGACCACAGCCATACAAGGTCTTTTGTGTTTGGTCCCGAGCTTCATCTGTTTGCATTCTGGTTGAAGTCAGTTCTTCTGCTACGATTCCGAGAGGCCCCACAAACAATCACACATCAAGTCAGCTGACCTGTGCTCTCAGTCACACCCACTGTTTTGATTGTTTAGCACCACCTCACAGATCTATCATTTAGCACGAATCACAAATGCAGAAAAGACTTCTGCCTAGAAGTTGTTTTGACCACATCTTGCCAACATTAGTACTGATAGAATGGTATGACACATGCCCAACACGTTACACTCACGGTGGGCCGTCAAGGCCTGCAAAGCCTTCTCTGCAGGCCCAAAGATAGTCAGAATATATTTTTAACATATTATTCTTGAATATATTTTTTCATTAACACTATATATATTTTACAAAGTTAATTTCAATTATTCTATAAGGTAAATTCATTGCTACAGTACGGTCTTTTCAGTTGCTTTGCTTTTAGCACAGCTCATATAAATGAAAGCTTTTATCCAATAAGATTTTTTCATCTGTGTTGTCTCCGGGTAGACTGGGGCATTCAGAATTCCGAGTGAATACCGTATGCTGTTGAAACCCATCAGGACCATGTTGTTGACTGTCATATTTTTAACCAATCAGATTTTGACTTTACCATGTTGGGTGTGTTCTTTGACACACTAAAGCATTTCTGCAAGCCTTATGTCAGCATCGTTTCTGTTGCTGATAGGAGTGGCAGTTCAGGTGGTGAATATAGGACTGGGCAGGATCGACTCTCAGCACTGGGCAAGATCTTTTATTGGAACTTAACACAAAGATGTGCTGTACAACCGCGTCATAGAAGTATTTTTTAAAAGAGAAAGTAGGACGGACTTCGTTTTTAAATAATGAACAGCTTTGGTGATTAGGATGGATTTTTATATATTTTTACTAGCAGGGCCTTAAGGATCGGCCGATACCGATACCAGTACTTGGTATCTGACCCGATTCTGGGCATAAGTACTAGTACTTGTACTTGTGAAAAAGGCCAGATTCTCCAAATCGATACTTCCTCCACATTTAAGTGCGTTATGCTGGTGTTATGCAAGCGTTGCGCTTTACAGATTAGCCATAGATGGCCATAGTTGTAAATCTGATTCACGTAAATGTTTCATTGGAAATGTTCAGCCCTATGCATATATTTAATATTGATAATAACGACAGTCTACTTCATCATTCAAAGACCATGCTTATAAAGCTGTAAAACTGTTTTTATTGCTATTTAAAAAAGAAAGAAAAGCGATTTAAATGCGCCTAAAATGCATAATCATTCTAAAGACAGAGCCACTGTTAACTATTGAAAAAAACTATTTTCCTCAGCAGTTATCCAGTAGAGTTCAAATGGCGAAATGCGATATTGTTTTTCTCATTGTTATTTTCATGTAGCCTAATATTTGTAAAATTATAGGTAAAAAATATTAGAATCCTAAAGGAAGTACAGGAACGAATGAAGGATGCAAGTTATTAGGCTATTGGGTGCATACTATAACTGTAGAAAACGGCATGAGGAATAGAATGTCATTGTGAGGTTATTATAATGCGTTTTAATTTTGTGAAGATATTGAAGGCCTAGGTGTAAAATGCACGGCACGCCACTGGTTACACTTGTGTTAAATACACATATTCAGTGTCTTTCCTGTCTCTAAAACCCTATTTTCTCTTACATACAGTTAACACACACAGCTTATCTGCTGAGTTATTGTTAAACTTAAGGAGTCTAGATAGACCCAGTAGTGTTTTAGCATAGATGTGTGTCCTGGGGACTCTAAATCAATAAGACTGCCAATATAGAAGATATACTTTCCAATAGTGTTCTTACTGCTAAACAGACAAACTGACATGGAAATGTGTGGGTTAGCTGGCCAACAGGCAAGGCAGGTAGACATTCAGACAGACAGACAGACAGACAGACCGTTGGTTTGGCAGACAGTCAGACAGACAGATAGATACATGCACACACGCACAGGCAGATTGAAAGGAACCAAGACAGACACCCAGTGCTTCAGGATTAATGGTTAAATCCAGTATTTAGTCTGGTAATTGGGAACAGGAGAAAATAATGTGGCATCTGTAGAGAAGTCGGTACAAGCAGACCTGATGCTTACAAAAGGCTATGCAAGAAATACAAGAAATGCAATAAAACATTTCAGAAACAATGAAATTAGGCATTTTCACCTATAGACAAAAAAGGAATGGGATTTTCTTTACAAAACAATGATTAATTCCCAATTTGGAGTGTTTCAATTTAAATTGTTTTATGCCATTTTTGTCAGCAACAGAATGTTATAAAACACTAGAAACAAAATTAGTCTTGGAGTATATTTCATGAAAGACCTTATATTGTATGACATGTCAACACACAATACAAAGGCAATAGCAAAATGAGATTCAGAATAGGAATCACTGGAAATTATTGTAAAACACATACCGGTATATGCTGCCAACACATAACACAGTAATTACCAGGTTGTTCTCATGGCGGTACGTAAAAAATCGTACAAAACAAAAATGTGTAGATATGTATTGTTTCCGGAGTCAGGGAAATGTGAAGCCTTGTACGGTTAAAATGTCAAATAAGTAAGTTTACCTTTACTTTACCTAAACTTAACCTCACCCTAATCTTAAACCTCACTAAACTAAAGTAGCATGTTTTCCCTGAACTAAACGTTCCCCAAGTACTTTAAATTGTAACCGATTGGTCAGTTCTTGGACATGTTCCGGTAGAATGGCGATTAAGTACGAAAGCTCACATTTAAATGGCCGTATCGTAAGTATGTCTACGTAATGCAGCAAAATTTCCATTATGTACGGTTACCCACGTTTGGCCATGAGAATGTGTTGCACTTACAGAGGCAAACAAATAGGCAACAGTATCGACTTTAAGGGATAAGAAATAATTTAAACAAATTAAAAGTGTTTAGTCATTTAAAAGCTATTTTAGAATGTCAGAGTTTCTGACTTCATGTGGGATGTGACTCTGCTCATGTTCAAGGAGAAACTGGTTCCACCAATGCAGTCCAGGACGACCTTTGACTGGGTTGAGTGGGAGCTGGCCTCCCATATAGGTGTGAATCAATCATTTTTGGAAGTTTTACCTACTGAAACAAGTCCTGGAGGCAGGTCGACCCTAAAGGCAGAAATATATGTGATTAGTTGACTCAATGGTGAAGGCGGGGCTTACATTCTAACTGAAATCACTCTATTTCAGTTTAATTTTAGATATTTTCGTAAGCATTAGTATTAATGTTAGTTATGGGTTAAGGTTAGAGTAAGGTTAAGGGGTAGCGACAAGCATCAACCTTGATCAACTAGAATCAGAATAATATGTAATTGTTGATCAAGTAACATCAAACGCATATCCTAATTTGGATGCAGGTTTATTGAATATCAGGTATAAAAAGAAAGAGCCCACACACGTGTATATGCTCCACCACATATCTTTATTGACAATTGATATCGTTCGAATGTTCGTCAGGAAACATCTATTTTTAATAAAGATAATGGGTGGAGCAGATACTTGTGTTACTTGTGTCGGTTACAACATGGTCCCCTTACGATGACATGCGACTCAGTTATGTTTGGCACAGGTGCTGATGTGTAGGAGATAGAGCCTAGTTCTGTGGGGACATCTTTCTAGAACACACTAGCCAGTAACTCCTGGTTCCTACAGTGCACATTAGCTGTAGCATTATTGGTCACTTGTCTCATCAGACTGTGTTATCATCACCTTCTATTGTAAATAGCTAACATTTCAGTCAACATTTTTTGTACACCCAGGAATTTCATTTTGATAGGACTTGATACCTTCATTCACCAGGGTGTCATTAAATTGATCAGAAATTAGTCAATACATGACTATGATAGATGAGCTAAATGTTTTATCATTAGGACACTAAATTAATGGCTATGTAACATTTGGATTTGCCAGTGTATGTGAATAATTAATTATGCAGTAAATCTGTCATTTCCAAGAATAATAGATCTTTACAACATTGGAAAATGTCTTGGACGCCTTGCTGCGTTTCTATCAAAAACTTGAAAATCCCTGGGTGTTCTAAAATGTTTGACTGGTAGTGTAGAAACATGTATGTTTGTGATAGAGCCCTTTACATGGCCATCACGGAGAGGCTCATTCACCCCAATTCCAAAAAAGATGGGACAGTATGGAAAATTAAAAAAAACTTAGAAAATTTAATTCACACTGTACTATGTTAAAAACACATTATTAACACATTATGTGATGTTTTATTTTGTTAATTTTATTTGTTTTTGAAAAAATAAACTTTTTTGGAGCAATATATGCCATCTAGACATCCTCTTTTTCAGGGTTGTTCCTGCATTTTCCAACAGGACAACGGCAAACCACATTCTGCCTGGATTACAAGCGCATGGGTTGCGTAAGCAGATGCAGGTGCTAGCATAGCCTGTCTGCAATCCTGACCTGTCTCAGATTGAGAATGCATTATGAAGCGCAAAATAAGACAAAGAAGGCAACGAAGGCCCTGCACAGTTGTGTAGCTGAGGACATGCAAAACGGATGAATGGGGGGAAACTGGTGTCTTCAGTGCCCAAACGCTTAATAAGTGTTATTAAAAGAAAAGGTGACGTTACACAGTGGAAAACAGTCGATTGTCCAAAGTTTTTCTGTGTGTTTCAGTCATCACATTTGAAATTAGTGTATATTTAAAAAAAGTAAAACATCACATAAGGTGTTAATAATGTGTTTTCAATATAGTACAGGGTGAGTTTAATTTTAAAATGACTCTTTTTGTCTTAGTTTTTAGCATTTTCCATATTGTCCCAAATTCTTTGAAATTTGCAGCGTACAACAATAAATATTGCCAGAAGCATAGCACTCTGTACCCCACTGGTGGCCTGCTCCTAAAGCTAGGGGTTCGGCCAATGATGCTGAAGTGGTGTTGGAGGGCCTGTAGGGGGCACTCTTCCCTCTGGTCTAAAGATCATTCCCAATGCCACAGGGCAGTGAAGGGGACATCTGAACTGTGCAAAGGTGCCGTCTTTCAGATGGGACGTTAAATGTGTATCAGGACTCTCTGTGGTCACTAAAGATCCCATGGCACCTTTTGTAAGAGTAGGTGTGTTAACCCCAGTGTCCTGGACTAATTTAAAATCTGGTTCTCATACAATCATGGCTACGTAATCATCCCCAGCTTTCAGCTGGCTCATTCATTCCCTTTTCTTCCTTAACTCTCCACAGGTCATTGCTTTTTTAAAACTTTGATTACAGTCGCTGGAATGACAAGTCACCAAATCTTCTGTAGGACCCAAACCATTTGAGCAACAATGTAAGTTACACAGTAAATAAATGTCTAATTTTAAGAACAGTATACAGTAGGCAACAGAGTCATTCTTGTACAGTTAGCTCAATATAGGAGCTTTCCTTCCATGTGAATATTTAGCATATGAAATACAGACCTTTCCGAAACTTGAACCATCCATTATTTCACTATAAATTGAATCTCCAACTTTATTTGCCTATGGGTAAATGTTGCCAACGCAAACAAACTCCTAACCCTAAACTTTTGTCATGCTCTCAAAACCCTTTTGGAATGTACTGTACATGCGTAGTCTGTGAGAATGCACCAGTGTGAAAACATTTTGTCACTAGTCATTTTTATATTGAATGTAATTTGTGGCTACCATTGCCTGTCTTCCCTATCTTAAAATTGAGTGCTCTTTACTAACTCACAGCATCCCAGAAACTAGCGTGTTTGTGAAGAAATGAATGTAGGTGACCAGATGGAAACCCCTAAATACGCTCCATACTGAAGGTCTCAATGGATGCAACATTTGTTGATCTGCTTCTAATAGAACTTTCAAGTACATTAAGCCAGGAAATCTATGATTGATTATTATTGTAACATTTTCCCTTCCTGCCCCGGACTATGGCCTGGACCGATACCTGGACTCAGGTGTGCATGTTGTGTCAGCTGTGTGTGGTTTGTATTTCCCCTGTTCCTGTATATAAGGTCCTTGTTTCATGTATGTGTTGCTGGGTCAGTAACTATCTAACTTGCTCTGCTGTGTCGTCCCTTATTCACCTTCCTGCCTGCCACTATGTGTTTACTGTAAGTACCTGTTTGAGTGCTTCTTAGAGTTCATGATATCAGTGATACCTGTTTAGTTATTCTTATTGCCAGGTGTAATTATAGGCCTGCGAGTTTGTTGTTTTATAGTTTCTCCAGCATAGGTGCATTCTTAGTTTTGTATTCCCTGCTCAGTTTTGTTTGTATAATAAATCCAACTATATATATATATACACATATTGGAGAATCTTGTGGTGTCCTTGAGCTGTCTTCATGCTAGAGCGTGACAATTAATATCAAAATCATACTGAGATGATGTCTGGAAATAATGTTTGAGATGTGTTAATTTTATTTTTAGTATTTTTCATCATTTCATTAATTTGTGGAGATCCACATAACATGAGCCGTCAGGTGTTGGGGAGGAGGGAGACGAACCCACTGAAAGTGTTGTCGAAAATTTATCTCATGACATCAAATAAACTTTTTTTTATTTATTTAGGCTGTCCTGAAATCAAATGGTTAAAAATATTTATAGACCATGCCGGAATTGGTGTTCATTTGTTTATTTGTTTATTTAAAAGGATCCCCATTAGCTGACGCCTAGACGGCAGCTAGTCTTCCTGTGGTCCAAACAATACATCCAAAAACCAATAATTACAATCACAATTACTCCCAAATGTATCATATCTAAATACACATAAAGAATAATATAGCACATAATACAACATCATTCAACCAATCCAAACAATATTATGATATTGAAAACAAATACAGTCTAAGTCTTTTTTTAAAACCAGTTTTTTCCTTGATTTCACGAACCCCAACTGGAAGATTGTTCTAAAGTACAATTGACCTATAAAACACAGTCCTCTTCATAGAGTCAGATTTAGGTAGGGGTAAAGAAATCTGTCCACTATTCACCCCTCTTGTGTAATGTGAATGCATATCTGAACAATAAATTATATTATCGAAAAGAAATTTAGGAATCTGAGTGTTAATAATTCTATGCAAATATACTAACATATTAACAGATAATCTATGCTTGACCACCAGCCAAGCAAGACGTTCATGCATCTCTGCAACACCAGTTCTCGAAGAACAACCGAGAACCAGTCTTCCAGCCCTATTTTGCGCCACTTGTAATTTTTTTAAATGACTGCTTGATGTAGCATACCCTACAACAGAACAGTAATTCAAATGACACAAAACCAATGTACAAACAACACGACTAAACAATTGTAAGTTTAAAAACTGTGCACATTTACGCATTACTACAACAGCTCTACCCATTTTAGCAACAAGTTTGTTGATATGATCCGACCATGATAATGTGGAACAAGCCAAAGTCCCAAAAGTGTCACCTTTTTTACTTGCTGTACATTTTGACCATTTACTTGTATATCAATTTTAGGATTATCAGATATTCTATACTTAGAACCCAATATTATACTCACAGTTTTTGAAGTGTGTACAGGTGGAATGGTCTGAGCTCCCAACTCTGGGGCAAGCATGCCCCCTGGTGATGGGGTTTTGAGCCCTGGCTCAGCTGATTGTCTGTGCCCTTCCTCTCTGTCTCCCCCTACCTCTCTCCCTGGATTCTGCCTCCTCCTGTCCTGTCCTGTTATTAAAAATAAAAAAATACAATCTTAGAGACTATATCAAAGACCAATTGGTATGCATAATTAGTTAATCATTAGTTAATTATCCCACAAGCAGCATATTATAGTCCTACAGCGATAAAGACATACCAAAACATTCAGACCACATGCACTCAAACACATATACATTGCATACAATACATACACACTGGGCATATTGAAATTATTGTATTTGTTCAACAAGCTGTCCTGTCATGATGACTGGTAAATTTAGGAGTCTGTCCACTCAAACACAGCAAAAGCAGTTGTTTCCCACTTGAAAATATTTAAGGTATAAGAAAGTGAAATTAAATAGCATGTATGAAAAGGTAGAATGAAAGAAAAAGCAAGATAATAATTGTGAGTAAATTCTTTAAAGAGAAGTAGGATGCACTACAAACTTTTCTTTTCCTAGTCTGGACAAATGTCCTGGGAAGACTAACCAATCTGTAGCAATGAGTACAGTCTCTCCAGTACTCTTATGGAGAAACAATGCAGCTTGTGTCGCCTCCTAGTGGACATTGCAATTCCACCCAAAAACTGTTAAAAATATATGTATATTTTTTATTTTTTGTTTTATAAATATGTTAATATATGCATACACAAGTTTTTTTAAACTCCCTTGTATTTTGGTATGACTTAATTTAAAAAATGTTGTTCTCTGTAGTTTCACCATTATTTAACCAGGTTAGCCAATTGAAAACTGATTCTCATTGGCTACCTTGCTAGGAAAGAGCATGAGATTGTAAAATGTCATGCACTTAACACATTGCCCATCCCCTGCTGTAGAGCGCACAACCTTTGAGAAAGGGAGAAAGAAGATATACTTGTTTCGGGCCACTGTAAACAATCCCCACAGTAGGCATCCATTTTTGGGTGTGCGCAGATTTGCGCCCCTGAGTCTGTGGCACCCTTGGCGACTACCTTGTTTAGTTTACCTTTATTTTACCAGGCAAACTGACTGAGAACACTTTCTCATTTGTAGCAACGACCTGGGGAGAAGGGGGGTGGGAGAGGGGAAGGAATGAGTCAATTGAAGGATAGGGATGATTAGGTTGACATGAGATTAGAAATTAGTCCAGGACACCAGGGTTAACACCCCTACTCTTACGAATAGTGCCATGGGATCTTTAGTGACCACAGAGAGTCAGGACACCTGTTTAACGTCCCATCCGAAAGAAAACACCCTACGCAGGGCAGATGTCCCCATCACTGCCCTGTGGCATTGTGAATGATCTTTAGACCAGAGGGAAGAGTGCCCCCTACTGGCCCTCCAACACCACTTCCAGCAGCATTGGTATATATAAGGGGGTCAGCCCGCTAATACATTCTCCCGATAAACTGATGCTGAATATCAAAAAAGTGATAAGGGCAAAAAACCCTATGGGGCTCCGCTCCACTCATAGAACTGGAGTTACAAACCTCCGGTAACTAACGTTCTAAATCGTGGAGCTCTGCCCCATAGGGGGAGCTCTGCTCCTAGTGGCAATGCGCCGTCAAATGTACCCCTGATCACTCCATCTGCTATAATCACAAAGCAATCCCAGAATAAGGAATAATCTAGACCAGTTTTGGGAACGGAGAGAAAGGAATGAAGGTTTCAAAAATTTAACGCATCCCAATACCCAGTTCCCCCCATTCTCCCTCAAGAGAGAAAATAGAATTCCAGGCCTCCTCAAAAAAACGCACTGTAACCCATGGTCACAGGGAGAGTGAGAGGGAGCCACAACCTGAAACTGGCGATTGCAAGTTGTTGTGAGAATGCGATTAGGGAGAGAGAGGAAAGCGAGCTGGAACTCAACCCTCCCTCTCTAATTCAACAGTTCTCTGCTTCGGGGAGCCCAGAGCGGATAACAGAGTGACCAAAGTCAGCGAGTCGAGAAATCCATTTGGTAGAATCTAATGAACGGAGATGGTGACACCCAAGAGGCAGCCTCACAGATCTCCTCCACCCCCACACCTCTGAAGAGTGCAGCAGATGCTGCCACACCTCTCGTGGAGTGTGCCCTCACATCCCTAGGAGGCTGTAGGCCCATGGAGGTGTAAGCCAGTTCGATGGCCTCCCATAGCCAGTGAGCCAGACAGAGGGCCCCCAGCCCTTGCAGAACCATGACACACAAATAGTTGCTGTGAGGATCTGATGGGCACAGTCCTGGCCTAGTAAAGGGCCAGGGCCCTGACTGGACACAGACAGTGTAGTCTCTCCTCCATTCCATTCTTTCAAAAAATGCATGGGTGAAAGGAAGTGGGCGAAAACCAAAGAATTCACCCATCCAATCATGACAAGCTGAAATCGCTGATGCATAAACCTTAATGGTTCCAGGCGATTTCCCTACCTCCAGTAGATTTTAGAGAACTGTGTTAACCTCACAGGTCTGAGGGTCAATCCCACGCGATGCACACCACCTCTCAAAGAGCTTCCATCTGCATGCATAATTTTTTGCGGTAGAGACCGCACATGTGCATTGAAACGTTAGAATAATATTTACAGGCAGACCGCTGCGGCTAAGTCTCTCCCGTTCAGTGCCCAGACACAGAGCGGTAGGGTTAGAACCGAGAGGGAGAAAATCGTTCTCTGATTTAGGACCAGCGTGTCCCGGTGCTCAGAGCATCTCCATCATTACCGGAAGTCGAGTAGCTCCTGGTCTCACTGGAGCTACTAGGATCAGAGACGATTTCCCCTGTCGCATGCTCTGCATCAGGAGACACCATACCAGGGGGGAACCCGTAGAGGAGGCCTCCCGGCCACCTCGGACACGCGAACGCATCCACCCCTAGTGGGGGGTTGTCTGATGGTCCCAGGGAGAACCAAAATGGGAAAGAATTGTAGCACGGCTCTGTTCTCCAGATGGTTTTTCTTTTCTGAGTGGTGGGCTGGCGCACCGGATCCAATCTGAGGCCGGTAAACCATTGTTGTGTTTTGCGCATGTGTCGTAGGCACAACGGCACCACTACGTGTGTGGCCGACATCAGGCCTAAGAGTGACATGATGCATCTCGCTGTCACTACCCTGGAGGGGTATTATTATTGAGGTAATAATCAAGTGAGAAGTGTCTCTCATTCCCATAGACTATTACAGAAACTGAGCTCTTTTGCAACCAGACGTATCGCCCCCCAGCTGGAATTCAGATAGAATGCAGGTTTAAGGCACTTCCTCATTTGCGTCAGTTTGCCCAAGTGGTGCTAGAGCAAGGATATCCCAGTGGAGAAAGGGGAGCCTACCAGGCAAGCCAGCATGGGTGGTTCTTCAAAGAGTGCCGCTGTACATTTTTAACCCCCTGGCCAGTCTAGCCAGACTAGACTATATCATAGAACTTACTGAAGAGATCAGTCTTCAGCATGAACTTAAATGTTGAGACTGAGTCTGCATCTCTCACATGGGTTGGCAGAGCAGTCAACAAAATTGGAGCTCTATATGAGAAAGCCCTTCCACCAGCTGTTTGTTTACTAATTCTAGGGAACAGTATCTTGTGAACATAACGTAAGTGTAGGTACATATGGCAGCACCAAATCAGATAGATAAGTAGGCGAAAGTCCATGTAGTGCTTTGTAGGTTAACAGTAAAACTTTTATATCAGCCCTAGCCTTAATCTAGAGAGACTAGAATTGGGGTAATATGTTCAAATTTTGCAGTTGAAATCACAGGCTGTTCCAACATATTATGGCAACTCATAATATGATTCAATAGTGTGTATGGCCCACATGACAACATCTGGGCGTGCTCCTGATGAGACGGCCAGTCAATGGCATCAGCTCCTTCATCATCCAGGAACTGCATACACACTCTGGCCACATGAGGCCGGGCATTGTCCTGCTCCAGGAGGAACCCAGGGCCCACTGCACCGGCGGAAGGTCTGACGATGGGTCTGAGGATTTGTGTGAAAATACTCTCATCTGTGAAAAGAACAGGTGCCAATGGCGGGCCTGCCAATTCTGGTGTTCTCTGGCATGTGCTAATCGAGCTGCATGATTCTGTGCTGTGAGCACAGGTTCCACTAGAGGACATTGGGCCTTCATGTCAGCATCATTGAGTCTGTTTTTGGCAGTTTGTTCAGAAATATGCACAACAGTAGCCCACTGGAATTCATGTTGTAGGGCTCTGGCAGTGCACCTCCTGTTCCTCCTCACACAAAGGAGCAGATACCAGTCCTGCTGCTTGGTTGAAGCCCTACTACGGCCCTGTCTAGGTTTCATTGTGTAATGGCCCGTCTCCTGGTATCTCCTCCATGCTTTTGAGAGTGTACTGGGAGACAGCAAACCTTCTTGTGACAAAGTATTGATGTGGCATCCTGGGTGAGCTAGACTACCTGTGCCACCTGAATGGGCTGAAGGTATTACCTCATGCTACCAGTAGTGACAAGGACACTAGCAAAATGCTAAACCAGTCAGGAAGGATAAGGAGAGAGCAATTGTCTCTGGCCACCACCTGAAACACCATTCCCTTTTTGGGGGTTGTCTTGCTGTTGCCTCTCCAGTGTACCTGTTGTCACTTTAATTTGCACCAAAAGTCATTGATTCACAAGCGCTTATGTTTCCTAAATGCACAGATTGATATCCCCGAAGTTTAATTCACTTGCTGTTATACTGTGATGATTGTGTGTTCCCTTAATTTTTATGAGCAGTGTACAACAGCAGTGTATATAGTACCAACAAACTTTAATCCAAGCCATTGGCATACTTAGCCAGATTCAGACAACCAGTCGGATAACATATGATTTTCTGTTCTGTATCAACAATGTTGTTGGTTGCAGACAGCATTAGCTTACAGTTGCTTGGGTCTTTGAGAACAACTTGGCATGCTCGTCAAAGGCATGGAAATAAAATGGTAAACTACTCCAAAGCTAGGTGGTTCGTAAAATGTTATACACAGTAACTGTTTTTTGATAAATGTGTTATTTTTTTACTAGACATGAAATGAGCTTTGTCAACTTCCTGCACAAAGTGCATACTGAGCTACTTTCTCTTTCACTGACTAGTTCACAAAAGCTGTTCAAACTGTACTTCTTGATTTAAAAAGAAATATAAAAAATGATTTAGATGGGACAATAATTCCCTAAACTATGCAGTGCTTATTTGGTTATTTGAACGGGAGTTGCAATGATTAGATGACCAAGTTTTGCTTCCACAGTGTTGGTCAATGGGCACAATCTGGTCCTTGGATATAATGGTCCTTGAATATAATTTATGGTAATCATTTTAGGCTGTGTTTTTATGTGTAACAAATCACTGAATACTATACTTATCCCATCTAACCTTTGTCACATTTTTTAAATAAATACAAACATTCTATGCTGGTCCCTGACAGAGAAATTAGTTCCATTTTCACAGTCGGGAAAAGGTTTGAAATATCCCCTTTAAGTTAGATTTTATATGAAAAATAAATATGGTCAATTAAGATACCAGATTGACAATTATACATAATTTGAAATGGCATTGATTCAATAGAGTAGAGTGTAATGCCTCTGTTTTTGAATTTTGACCCCATGACACTGTCAACTTATGTGACCTGGAAAGAAAAGTTACTTGACTACAGCCAAGGCCAGGTAGGCGTAGAGGTGGGTGGGAATGCATGTGAAGTCAAGGCTAGATGAGGTGAAAAAAGCAATAGGTAAGCTCAATGTATAACTAGCACTCCTGAACTACGCATCACAGCCCAGTCCTGCCAAAATGGCTCAACAAAAGTCACCTCTGGATGTCAAGGGTCAGCAGGAGTGTGCAGAGATTTACTCAGACATTACAACTGTCAGCTCCAGTGCAGGTCAGTAAAAATAATATTTTCAGTCAAATGTTTTTATTAATCGAAAATTGGTGATGGACTATCTGCAGGCGTTAAAGGTGCTATGTGTAGAATTTAAGCCATAACAGATAAATTCTCTTTCCAGCTGACCAGCTTAAAAAATGCTCTTCCTTGAGATTTATAATTATAAATTCCTAGTATGCAGTGCTTTGTAACACAAAAAAGCACGGCCAAACTGCATGAATTATATTAAAGATGGATCGGCGCATGCCCATTGACGAACACCGCGGAACTCTTCTGTTCAAATTTCTGTTCAAACAGCAAAATATGCACTGCATAGTGAAGAAAATGTTCAATTTAAACAGCTTTTTCTGAATTTTTTGCCTTTGGAAGCTGGACATGGAAAGAGGAAGTAGTTCTGCTTTCACTCCGTGAAATTCTACATAGTATAGTATCAAATGTAAATAAATAACTTGTTGCTGAGGCATTAAGTAATAAGCGTTTTCCTGTTAATTTGGTCTGTTTACAGTCCAGCGTAACGTGAACAGCCAACTAAACAACCAATTTGACAAATTAGTAAATGTTAGCTATTGTGAACTTAATCTTGGTCAAATCCCACAGACTCTGGTATCTCTTTCTCACGAGATTGAATTTGGTCAGCAAAGCCTTGTGGCTATTAGGTTGCTTGGGGGTGATGGGAAAGATAAAGACCTGTAATCCCTCATTTTTAAAGGAGAGTCATCAGTGAAATGTTTCCTTACAAATGTAAAGTGACTTCCGATGTGGTGAAAGTGAAACAGGAGTAGGCCTTCAGGCCTGCCAAGCCTAACTCCTGAAAAATAGAGTATAACCAAAAAACTGAGCCATCATTTACTGTTTAATTACAGTCTGAGGGAATGCATTTGCAGCATCCATCCATACAAAGTCTTTTATTCAACCTAACCTCATCCTGATTCCAGATGTGGACATCCCAGCCAGAAAAGACCCATTTACCAGTGTGGCAATAAGCCTCAGCAGGCATGGCAGAACCTACCCATCCCCAGCGCGCAGGCGCCATCGTACCACCTTCAGCCATAGGCAGCTGGACCAGCTGGAGGTAGCGTTCGGACAGAACCACTATCCTGACATCTACTGCCGTGAGGAGCTAGCAAAGCTCACTAAACTCAATGAGGCACGCATACAGGTCAGTGTAAACAAAGTCATGTTCATAATCAACAAGCATTAGGTTTTAAATTGGACCTAGTAGGTGGAACATTTTATAACGCCTTAACATTATTTTTATCCAGTATCATATACACTGGTTACATCTGTAATTCAACCTGGAAGACATTTCTCACACTTTGTGACAGGTATGGTTCCAAAACCGGCGTGCCAAGTTTCGAAGGCAGGAGCGTACGTCTCAAAAGGTTCTGCCAACTGGCATGATGCCAGGGCGTGGGACACTGTTGGCGAGCATGTGCGTTCAGTCCACAGGGATAACCCGTCAGTACTACCCTCACTCCTTGGCTCACCATATCCCCCGGTTCCCCTCGATGCTGCCCTCTGGTGGTTACTCCCAGTCCCACCCCCCAGGCTTAGCCAGCCAGTGTCCCTGCCCCACAGTCCCTCAAAGACCACAACCCCCTCGCCAGCATGAGGAGTGGTACAGCCCACTACGAAACATTGGAGCCCCACCTGGCAATCTGGCCACACCTGTGTTCTCCCTGACCTCCATGTCTTCTCTGGACCATGCCTCTCACTGGAACTAAAGATAGGACAACTTCTACACCAGTAAAAAAACAGCATCTGTTATAAAGAATGAACAGGTATTCATTGTACTGTAGGTAGGATTATAAAATACAGCTCGTTGTATCTGGGCAGTGATTGAAATAAAGAAATATGTAAACAATAGTGCAGCCGACCTGAGAACAGTAACCCTGTGAATGCCTAAATTTGAATTTGATCAGTTATGTAACTAACAGTTTGAAAGTTCAAGGTCGCCTAACTTAGAGAATTAAATGTGTGGGAAATCTTGAATTACCTAAATAGAATGTTTGAAATATCTGATTCACATGTTTCTTTTTACAATGCTTTGTAAAATTGTTCTATCAATAAATAAAGGAGTGGGTTTTTGGACTGATTTATTTTTGTCAAGTTGGGAGGTGCAAAGGGATTACAACAGGTTAATGTTTCTCAAACCTCTCCTAGAACAAAATCTGCATATGCAATTATGGCCTAAAGTGAGTTGAATGGGAGAGTGACGTGGGTCCCTGTTTTTGTATTGCTGGCTATACTGCCTTGAGTACTTCAGGGTTTGAGAGGATATTTGGATTTAATACATTTTAGTGAACATTTATCCATAGCACATGTTTCTGCACAAACGATAGTTTAGTTTTTATAGAGCAAAATCTGCATATGCAATTATGGCCTACAGTGAGTTGAATGGGACAGCGACGTGGGTCCCTGTTTTTGTGTTGCTGGCTGTACTGCTTTAAGTGCCCAAAGGTTTGAGATATATTGAGGTATATTTGGCTTAAATAGATCCTAGTGAACATTTTTCCATAGCACATGTTTCGGCACAAGCTATATTTTTGTTGCAATCTGCATAGGCATGCATGGTATGTATAACGTAAGCATAACCATTATTTTTAAAACCTTTTTTTAAATACATTTTTCTTTTTCCACAACTTAATCTTTCTACATGCTTAACACATCAGAAAACTGTCCTTTGCTTAGAGTTCGCTAACCAAACTAAAGAATTTTACCTCCCGGGGGCAATATTTGACACCGTACTCAGTTACCTGTGAGTTTCCGTTTTGATTTCAAAAGTAATCATGGAGAGGAATAACGTTCACCGGGCAGAGTATGTGAGCGGAGCGGCCCAGAAGGCTCTTGCTCAATATCACTCCGGTACCGCTCCAGTAGCGCTCACCTGACATGGTCAGGACATGCCCAGCCTAATGCCTGCAGTATACTAGATGTTGCCAACCTGGCGCGTGGCAAAGTGATGTCATGGGAGCGCCGTAACTATGTATACTTGTGCTGGTTCTCGCGACACTAGTTGCAGTCTTCTCCTCAACAGAGGTGTCGCAACTGAGGAGAGGCTACCGACTTCGATAATTCTACAGACTAGAAGAAGAAGAAAAAGTTAAACAATGGCAGAACTGGCAGCAACATTGACGTTAAACGTACAATATGTAGTTTTTGGCCGCTAGGGGTCTCTCAATCAAAACAATAACAAAAGATGTACTTGGATGATGTCGGGAAGTAGCGTGGGATCATGGGTTTTGATATCGTCGTCAATGACAACCTTCCAATCCAGCGACTCCGGCAGAAAAAAGTTCACTGACAGAGTAATGTATTATTAAAAATATTACAACTTCATTCACGTTATGTTTGGCGCTTCCCTGGAACTTAGAGCAACTAGAGCAGTCAAAGGTTATATGATGCCATTGACGGAAGACAAAATGAAACGTCCCGTGTCTTCGAATTATATTACAAATTTCTCTGGGTTTGAAAGTTGGTGGAAACATTTAGGATAATGTAAGTACACAACTAAAAAAGATATATAATATAGGTATAGTGATGTTTGCTTTTTAAATGCAAAGTATGTCTTTTGTTATTGTTTTGGAAAGCTACATATTGTACCTTTAATGTCAACATTGGCTAAGATGATCTTAACTGTGTTGTTATGAACCATTTACAGTTTTATAATGAACCATAAACTGTGTTATTATGAATCGTTTACTGTGCCCTCAAACTCGTCCATGCTTCCTGTTTCCACTTTGTCGCCTGCTATTTAAAAAGTGGTCGCGCGCACGAAATCCCCACGCGGCAGCAAAATCTATGTCATTTTGACGTCACTTTAGTGTGTGCCAGGTCGGAAACATCTAGTATACTGCAGGCTTAATGAGCTTCTACGTGTGTAGGTTACTTGCCTGGCTAGTGCGCGTTGTTAATATGTCATCATGGAATTTGCATCTTTAATAAACTAACCAAAATGACCTACAAAAATGAAAAGAACCAAGTACAGGAGAGGGAGTGAGTTTAGCTATATAGTGGCCATGACTAAATTCTTTAAGGAATATGAAAAGACATAGGCTAGGCTTATCTCTTGAAAGCACGATATTGTATGCGTGCACATGCAAACAGAAAGGAATGATGCTTACAGTATCTACAGGTTAGACCGAGTTATAAAATGAGCAATTAAAACTTTTGTATTACAATATAGCCTATTTTCGTTGTATGTCCACATGGAATTTTTTATCATTTAAATTTATCTTCACAATATAGCCTATATAGAAAATACATACAGTACATTTGTAAAATGAGATTGCACTGTGTTGTTAACATTTGTATAGTACTGTATTTTAAAAAATGTTTGTTTTTTCCTGTACATGGTCACACTTTCATGTTTATTTAAACATTATAACAATTCAAATCGATTTAGTTATAATATTTCAGTGATCAACATACATGGTCACACAATGGATGGGTTTTGTTAACATTGTAATATGACTTAAAAAATTGTTGGAGTGAATTTTTTGTGACACAATTTTTCATGTGAGCGATGTGCGGGTTTGTGTGGAGCGGTTGAAAAAGGTGTGTAGTGGTGGAGCGGAGCGCAACAACCGCTCAGTGAATTATGCCCACAGAATGCTTAACGCATCCGAGCGGGGATTTCAAGCGCGCAGGCCAAGGGCACGCACCACTCTTTTTTTTCAGTGGTGCGCGACAAAATGGAGACAGGAAGCATGAACGAGTTTGAATGCACAGTAAACGATTCATAATAACACAGTAATGGTACATAATAAAACTGTAAATGGTTCATAACAAAACAGTTAAGATAATCTTAGCCACTGTTGACATTAACGGCAATGCTGCTGCCCGTTTTGACATCGTTTACCTTTTTCTTCATCTTCTAGTCCGCAAAAATTTCAAAGTCGGTAGCCTCTCCTCAGCTGCAACACCTCTGTTCAGGAGAAGACTGCAACTAGTGTCGTGAGCACCACACCCAAGTATAAATAGTTACAGCGCTCCCTTGACATCACATTGTTGCGCGCGAGGTTGAAAAACTGTGGTATACTGGACCCTTTAGTAGCAGATTTTCAAACGCTCAACTCCGCTCACATAGCTACTCTGTCCCCGGGCTGGCCAAGTTAGCAAAATTGAAGTGGAAGTGGAACAAACTTTATTGGATATTTCAAACATTTTTAACAAATAATAAACTGAAAAATTGGGCGTGCAAAATTTAAGATAATTCTTTGTAGCACCACCTTTTGCTGCGATTACAGCCGTAAGTCGCTTGGGGTATGTCTCCATCAGTTTTGCACATTGAGGGACTGAAATTTTAGCTTATTCCTCCTTGCAAAACAGCTCAAGCTCAGTGAGGTTGGATGGAGAGCGTTTGTGAACAGCAGTTTTCAGTTCTTTCCACAGATTCTCGATTGGATTCAGGTCTGGACTTTGATTTGTCCATTCTAACACCTGGATATGTTTATTTGTGAACCATTCCATTGTAGATTTTGCATTATGTTTTGGATCATTGTCTTGTTGGAAGACATATCTCCGTCCCAGTCTCAGGTCTTTTGCAGACTCCATCAGGTTTTCTTCCAGAATGGTCCTTCATTTGGCTCCATCCATCTTCCCATCAATTTTAGCCATCGTCCCTGTCCCTGCTGAAGAGAAGCAGGCTCAAACCATGATGCTGCCACCACCATGTTTGACAGTGGGGATGGAGTGTTCAGGGTGATGAGCTGTGTTGCTTTTACGCCAAACATAATGTTTTGCATTGTCGCCAAAAGTTCGATTTTGGTTTCATCTGACCAGAGCACCTTCTTCCACATGTTTGGTGTGTCTCCCAGGTGGCTTGTTGCAAATTTTAAATGACACTTTTTATGGATATCTTTCAGGAATGGCTTTCCTCTTGCCACTCTTCCATAAAGGGCAGATTTGTACAGTATATGACTGATTGTTGTCCTATGGACAGACTCGCCCACCTCAGCTGTAGATCTCTGCAGTTCATCCAGAGGGATCATGGGCCTCTTGGCTGCATCTCTGATCAGTCTTCTCCTTGTATGAGCTGAAAGTTTAGAGGGACGGCCGGGTCTTGTTAGATTTGCAGTGGTCTGATACTCCTGTCATTTCAATATTATCGCTTGCACAGTGCTCCCTGGAATGTTTAAAGCTTGGGAAATCTTTCTGTATCCAAATCTGGCTTTAAACTTCTCCACAACAGTATCTTGGACCTGCTTGGTGTGTTCCTTGTTCGTCATGATGCTCTCTGTGCTTTCAACGGACCTATGAGACTATCACAGACCAGGTGCATTTATACGGAGACTTGATTACACACAAGTGGATTCTATTTATCATCATTAATCATTTAGGTCAACATTGGATCATTCAGAGATCCTCACTGAACTTCTGGAGGGAGTTTGCTGAAAGTAAAGGGGCTGAATAATTTTGCTCGCCCAATTTGTCAGTTTTTTATTTGTTAAAAAAGTTTTAAATATCCAATAAATTTCGTTCCACTTCATTATTGTGTCCCACTTGTTGTTGCTTCTTCGAAAAAATACAGTTTTATATCTTTATGTTTGAAGCCTGAAATGTGGCAAAAGGTCAAAATGTTCAAGGGGGCCGAATACTTTTGCAAGGCACTGTATTATTATGTTTTTGGTTAAGTTATTGTTTAACATGATTCTTTTTTTATTATTTAGGAACAAATGGGGGTCTCTGTTTAAGAACGCCGGCTCGCAGCTGCACAGCAGCGCATATATCTTCAAGTTTTGCCTAAACGAACGTCCAGTTTAACTGCCAGAAGTTGTTCTTCTTGTAATAAAGATCTCATTGAGGAAAAACACGCTGTATTTTTGTAAGTCCCTACTTAAGATCAAAATGATCAGTTAAAGGGAGTTAATATCTTAACAGTGACATATGAAAGAAAGAGTCAAGTAAATATCAATCATGGCTTTGGTAAGATATGAACTCCCTTTACCTGATAATTTTGGGCTTAAGTAGGGACTTCCCAAAACTTACGAAGTCAGAGTCAAAGTTATTTTACTGTCACAACCTAGCAGGGAGGTCAGCCAGTCCCTATATTACTCCTGGTGAATGAGAGGAGGGTGCCATTCATTAATGATCTTTTGCAGTTGGTCTTGCTGCTGTTGCTCAGGGGAGAATGTATGATTGTTGTTTTCTGGGATCATTATGCATATGACTGGAAGTGTCCTTACCACTATGTATTGTGTGGTTGTGCTATATAGTTTGAGTAAAGTGTACGCTCTTTTTAACCTAGTCACGTTCTATGCCGCAATAGAGCATAGTTAAGTAGGTTAATTACTCGCTGTATACACTCACCTAAAGGATTATTAGGAACACCATGCTAATACTGTGTTTGACCCCCTTTTTGCCTTCCGAACTGCCTTAATTCTACGTGGCATTGATTCAACAAGGTGCTGAAAGCATTCTTTAGAAATGTTGGCCCATATTGATAGGATAGCATCTTGCAGTTGATGGAGTTTTGTGGGATGCACATCCAGGGCATGAAGCTCCTGTTCAACCACATCCCAAAGATGCTCTATTGCAGTGGTCCTCAAACCCTTCCATGGAGGGTCTAGTGTATGCTGGTTTTTGATCTTTCCCTTCAATTAGAGCATAATTAGGACCTAGACTGACAGGTGAGTGGAGATCCTAACCAATTAGTCAGCAACTCAATCAGGCTTGTACAAGGTAAAAGTGAAAACCTGCATACACTAGGCCCTCCATGGAAGGGTTTGAGGACCACTGCTCTATTGGGTTGAGATCTGGTGACTGTGGGGGCCATTTTAGTACAGTAAACTCATTGTCATGTTCAAGAAACCAATTTGAAATTATTTGAGCTTTGTGACATGGTGCATTGTCCTGCTGGAATTAGCCATCAGAAGATGGGTACATGGTGGCCATAAAGGGATAGACATGGTCTAATTTCTCAACAGAAAATTAGAATCATCAGACCAGGTAACATTTTTCCAGTCTTCAACTTTCCAATTTTGGTGTGCTTTTGGAAATTGTAGCCTCTTTTTCCTATTTCTAGTAGAGATGAGTTGTACCCGGTGGGGTCTTCTGCTGTTGTTGTAGCCCATCCGCCTCAAGGTTGTGCGTGTTATGGCTTCACAAATGCTTTGCTGGCTGCACATCTCGGTTGTAACGAGTGGTTATTTCCGTCGAAGTTGCCCTTCTATCAGCTTGAAGCAGTCGGCCCATTCTCCTCTGACCTCTAGCATCAACAAGGCATTTTTGCCCACAGGACTGCCGCATACTGGATGTTTTTCCCTTTTCACACCATTCTTTGTAAACCCTAGAAATGGTTGTGCGTGAAAATCCCAGTAACTGAGCAGATTGTGAAATACTCAGACCGGCCCGTCT
>JACXGM010011805.1:0-24634 GCA_016801145.1 Umbra pygmaea
TCTATCTCATGTAGAGTGTTCTTTACTTGCCTGGATAATGATATATCTATCTCATGTAGAGTGTTCTTCACTTGGCTGGATAATGATATGTCTATCTCATGTAGAGTGTTCTTCACTTGGCTGGATAATGATATATCTATCTCATGTAGAGTGTTCTTCACTTGGCTGGATAATGATATATCTATCTCATGTAGAGTGTTCTTCACTTGGCTGGATGTTGTGAAGGGGTTTTTCTTTACCATGGAAAGGATCCGATGATCATACACCACTGTTGTCTTCTTTGGACATCCAGGCCTTTATGTGTTCTAGAGATCATCAGTGCGTTCTTTCTTTTCTGACAGAATGTACCCAACTGTTCCTGCTATCTCTCTGATGGATTTGTTTTTTTTTCCGTTTAACTTGCATTAAGAGCTCCTTTGAGCGCATGTTGTGGTTTCACAGCAACAGCTTACAAATGTGAATGTCATACCTGGAATCAACTCCAGGCCTTTTACCTATAATGAAGGAAAAGCCCACACCTGTCCAGGGAACAGCGTTTGAGTCGATTGTCCAATTACTTTTGGCCCCTTGAAAAAGAGGGGCTACATATTAAAGAGCCTAAACCTTTCCTCCAATTTGGATGTGTACCAAAGTTACACCAGGACATGACCAACTAGACTGTAAATAACCCCTATTAGCCACAATAACCCACTCATGTTGAGGGTACTGCCTCAGGAACGGACATGGAAAGTTTGGGCGAGCCAGTCACTCAGGCCCTAATATAGGCTGACCAGACGGACACCCTGACAGGCTTGTTGGACCCAATCCAAAGGAGAGAGACAGGAGGAGACTGGCCTCAGTGAATACCCCTTCCATGCATTACCCTGTTCTAACCCACTACTGTCCCTGCCTAGTTTAGTTTAACAACACCACTAGCACTTAATGAGACACACATGATCTCCACAGCCCTGGTTCAGTTCATATAGTGTACGCACCCATATAGTTTACATTTGTCACAAATCCTCAGTCAGCTTTTTACTCCTTTCATAAACCTGGTAAATCTGACAGCATGACCAATCTCCTCCAGCTCTGAGTAGTTCTAAAAGTGTCTGTAAGTATACCACCCATCCAAATAGCCCCTGGGTTACATTCTTTTTCCAACACACATAATCAGACTCTAGAATCGGAACACAAAGAGACGGAAGTATTAACTTTGCCAAAATGTTTACAATGCGTCATCACCTTCAGGTATGTCCTGGAGAAATCCCCTTTGAAACCCTTTGGACACACGGGTAATGAGGTCTTTCAATAAGCTGTATGGTAGGGGAATCCAGGGCAGTTATCGATCCTCTCCTAAATAGCTCATATTGTAGCTGCACATGGGCCGCAAATGATCCTGAGCTACACACAGAAAATCCCTGATACCACAAAACAGGAATTCAACTATGTGATAAATAAGGAAGGGTTTACACAGGGCAGAAGAGTTTAAGGAAGAGTCTGCTTTGACAGCATCAGACCACAGAGAATGGAAAACTAGAAAAAAAGAAGGATAAATTGTTTGGCTACAAATTAGCATTTTGAAAAATTGGTCTTTTGAGAGATGAAATGTACTCTCTTTCTCACTCTCTCTCTTCATTTCTCGCTCTCTCCCTCTCCCTCTCTCTCTCGCTTTCTCTCCCTGTTGCTTTTTCTCTCTCTCTCTCACTTTCTCTCCCTCTCTCTCGCTTTCTCTCCCTCTATCTCTCTCTCTCTCTCTGAAATTTCAAAGCGGCTCTGGACGATGCTGACGAGGATGAAAAGCTGAAAATCCAACCCATCAGCAACTAACTGTGAAAAAAGCAAAATAAGTATAAGTGGGATTTACCTTTCAGGATTAAAAAAGAGGCAAACATTTTCACAGTCAATCTGCTAATTTAACTTCAACATGACCTAATCAGATATTTTTTCAATATTTTCTCAATATATGGCTTGGAAGAGGCTGCTGTGAGGATTGGTGTCCACGTCCACACACCCCAACCTACAGTATATGGCCAGAGTACAGAATCAGAGAGATACAACTTTAGCAATGCCTCTTATTCATGCCAATATGGTATAGGTAAAGTATATATTCTGGTCAAACAATATTTTTGATTGCTCAAGTCTGCGTGGGTGTGCTTGCATGCATGTGTAAGAAGGAATGATGAGGTTGTGTTGATGGTGTATAGTAACGTCCCTTAAATCTGTACATCCTGAAATATATCTTTGCAACACTTCTATACGTCCTACATCATGTGATGTTTCCTAGGAGGCTCATTAGCTAAAAGGCGAATAGTTACCTCATACCAGTGGTCATCACCCCAGTCAGCTCTGTTCCCAGTCACTAACTCCTAACATTGTCAGTGCTGTTATAGCCTACGCATCAGGTACTGCTATACATCTATCCGTGTACAGTCCGTCTGTGTGCTCGAATCCATAAGACGACACCAAGCATTGGCACAATTTCCTAATAGGCGATGTGACGTGTTTGGATTTTGTTGTCCTTCAGTTTTGTTGTCTTTCTAATGAGTATATATGTGGGCTATTGCCTCAGTGTTGATCTATGTTCCCTGGTGGATAGTGATGTTTGGGTCCTGAACTAGACTGTGATCAATAAGAGGCTGTGATTAATGTTAGGCTACACTAGCCTTGGGTCTGAGATGTTGCCATATTTACTAGCATGTCCCTATCGCTCTACCGCTGTATCCTCCCTGAATATGACAGGTGTCTACTTTAGAAAACTACAGGCACTTTTCTTTAGATAGAAATAATACAACGGCTGATTGGCTTGCTTTGTTATGCTAAGTGCTCGAGTTTCACAGAGGTACAGTTTGCATATTATCTCTATTTACTTAATATGTAATTACCTGTTTAAACTGTTTAAAGATTTAGATGTTCTACAAGCATGCATTTACACTGAAAATAATACATAAACATTTAGATTCCTATCTTGAAATCTGTCTTTCTAATCTTCTTCTAGGAACCCATTATTTCACCTGTGATTGCAAGGATCTGTAGGCATTTTTATATAACCTAATTGGGAATTTAATATACAGACTATTTGAAATCCCTTTTTGACGTTGTGAGGTATCACTTGACTGATTGGTTCCCTCTGATTAGGTCAGTGTGGAGGTGCAGGGGTGGTAAAGACGTGTTACTTTTCACTACACATGGTTGGACATATGTGTCATTCTGGCCGTCACGTTGAATCTGGAGATGGGAGAAGTCCTAATAATTACACAGTGGAACAATGGACTATCATTACCAGAATGAGAGCGAGTGAGATGGATGGAGAAAGGCGAGAGTAGTGGGTCTCCCTGCTTGTGGATGGCTGCAATTAAAATGAGCTGGGGTCAGTGGAGGAACTCTTTGGATTTAAAATTGGATTTTGTGTGGTGCTGGTGGTTCACAGTGACAGAGAACTGGGTGGGAAGTGAAAACAGTACTTCTTTTTGAAGAGCGGGACTTTGATAGAGAGACCCGTTACAAGAAACGCCTCTGCTTTAGCTCTACTTTAATTGGTTTTCCCTGAGTCCGCTACTCCTCAGACATCTCAGGATTCTCTCACAGACTTACAATAGCGCATGTTTTAACACTGTAGCAACACCGACAATTATCTTCTGTGGTAACACTCACAAGCACTTTACACAGAATTTGATTCAATGTAAAAACAAATGTCTTTACTTTATAAAATCCCTGGATCAAAAAAACAGCATAACATACACTCCTCCAGTCCGTCTGTGACATCACCAGATGTTTGCTTTGCAGCACCTGCTGCAAAACAAATCCCCAGGTTTATTTCTGTTCTTGCTCTCTCCCTATGAAGCTCAGTCTTTCAACGGCTAGTTCACACACTATAGTTGAGCAACGTGATTAATTTGCTCGTTGTCTCTGAACAGAGGTGCAGGGAGGGAACGCTGAGTGTTGGCCGCAAGGCCTTATTTGCATTTTTTACTCTAAAAGCTGATGATTCATTCTTTCAGTTGCCTCGGAACAGTCAGTTGATGCCAGCATTCCTATTTGGAGTGTATTTATATTATTAAGGGTTGGGAAGAAGAGTGTGACTGACTTATTAGCGTGTGATGAGGCTGCAGATAGATGTTTCTTGTCGTTAGGTGGGCCTGGGGCCATGTGCTGTATCCATGGTTGGTCGGTTTTGCCTGCTTTTGTTTCTGACTAGCTTGTGAGATGAGGTTACTAACCTTAGTCTAACTAACCTTAGTTTAACTAAGCCAGAAATCCCACAGGGCTCATTTGACTACATTATATCATAGCACAAACAACGCAGATGAGTGAGCTTGAGTGTGTAAATGGCCCATCAAATTATAATGTAAATAAAGATAATCGTATTAGATTCTATCCAGTAACTTGGCCTGATAAAATCCTAACCCTTCACCTGGAACCTGCGTGGGAGTAACTGAACAGCCCTGTGGACTGAAGAAATCAGAAGAGATATAAAATCCGCTACTTTAATTAAAGCTTACCTTTAAAACCAACTTTGGGCAAGAGTTGTTTACATTGATGGATGACCCCATAAGCTAATCAAATTAGAAGTGAAATCAGTTTTAAATATATGACATGATTGGTTTGATGTATTTGTTTGATCTGGTGTGGGGGCGGATTCTGGCATTGAAGTTCTGGACCTGTCGGAGTCTGTTGATGAGTATACTGGTGGATACAGGATACTGGTGGATACAGGATACTGGTGGATACAGGATACTGGTGGATACAGGATACTAGTGGATACAGGATACTGGTGAGAAGAGGGTAATCCAGCCCAAAAGGAATTGATAAACGTTTCAGTGCTGGAGTGGGCTGGTGAGGAATGCAGCAAAAGGTAACGTGGAGGTGTAAGTATGCATAAATCACAGAAAAAAGTACAATTCATTAGGAAGCCTATAATAAAAGATAGACAGTTTATAATAGGATGCATTATCTACTGTCTATCATTTGTATCCATATTAAGATTTACATACTGTATAGTATCTTCATTAGTGGACATGGACAATAAATAATTTGTTCCTTGGAGGGTATAGATCAACTGCTTTGTACTAAATTCATTCATGTTTGTGTTTAAACAATAACCTTTTAGAAATATCTGGACACTGCTTCTCTGTCATTCATAATAGAATCCCTGAAGGATATAAACTGTTCTAATTCAAACAGTAGGCATGCTAGTGATGTCGTGTAATGTCATTGCACTCGAGTCAAAAATTATCATTTGTGCATCTGTTGACTTTCTTACATATGGTAGATATATGATCATTCTTTTGAGTTCAATTCTGAGACCCTTTTTTACTATCATACCACGCTAGATAGAAACGTCCCTCCAAAGTAATTGAAATCAGACGCCAGGGCCACAAATGATCACACAAAGGTCCTCAAAGACCAGAAGCACCCACATACGTTTTTGGATTAATAAATATATCTATCGCCTTGGTCTACTTGACATATCTAAGCTCTAATTGCTACAATCATTCATGCTATGTTAGAATGATCAATGGAACCATAACCAATTTAATCAGTACTTGTAAGTTTATCTGTAAGCATAGGAAAAGCAAATTAGCAGTTTATTTTGAAAACTAATCTTATTTAGATTTTTTGTTGTTGTTTTTATTAACTGGACAGTATGAAGCAGAAGCTAGGGAGACAGGTATGTAGGGGGAGACAGAGAGGAAGGGCACAGACCGTCGACTGAGCTGTGGGTCAAACCACGTTGCCAGGGGCATGTTTTAGCCCGAGGTGGGTGCTGTCACCCAGCTGAGTGACTATGAAGCGGAAGCAATCACAGAGTTGAAGGTACTTTTAATAAGGAGCAAAACAACAAAGAGCATGGCAGCTTCACTCGTGACAGAATGCAAGACCATTACAGAAAGTAGTGAGTGTTTCCGGACCCCCTTGGAGTCCAAGAAGTGGATTTAATTCAATTTTCAAAGGGTATTCTTGAGGCTCTACAGCGTTTTTTCCACACCCCACTCCACCAATGCAGCGGAGAAGCAGCTGAATGTGTCATGCCCAGACACAGGTTTCGTTACACAATCTCGCCTGGTTTGGTCAGTATGCCCTACCTGGCTCTCCTGGAGAAATTTGACAGAACCCCAGCCAATTGCATGCCTCGGTGAACCTTCCTGGCTGGGGTTCACTTCAGGGAGAGACAAGGGGGGACTGTTCATACTACTGCTTACCAGACAGGCGCTCCAAACAGCTGCTGACATCTGGGAGAGGGGTGACTACAACTTTAACTATGAGCATTTTCAAAGAAGCTCCAATTCATCTTCAATCACCCCCCAAAGAAAAGAGCAGGGGGGGTGTTATCACTCTTTCCACATTCATCCCCCATTTTCCAAGTTGGCTGGGAGACGACTGACCGACATTGTCATGGACAGGCACAACTGGCCGAGCTCCAAGCCCCTGTTAAGCCCGCTCATCTCCAGGCCCTTCTTAAGCCAGCTCAAGTAATGTGACGGTTGGTGACAATGCTATCAACAGGTGTTAGGTAGTTTGTTTACATTTCATTAGCAAGTTGATGGTCGATTCGGAATGACGTAAGAATGTTATGATTGGTTACGAAATGAGGACCAGGTCTTTGACAATGGCCATCATGGAAATCGGCTGCTATGGAAGTAACTTCAGACTGAATAAGGGAGTGAAACGGAATGTAATATTCCGATATCAGGCTAGGATAGTGGGCTGGTCGGGTGGAGCGCCCCACATGCCACATAGGCCGCTCCAGAAGCCAGAGAAGGGCACGACTGGTCCCAGGAGCAGTGCCACAGGGCGGATCCCTCTAGCCCCGGTGATGGCAGCAGTCCCCACTGGCTGGAAGCGAATCAGAGCATCACTGGGCCGGAGATGGATCCCAGGCCACAGGACAGGCTGCCTGATCCAGTCCAGTCCAAGCAGCTAAGCCTCCAGCAGCTACTGCTTGCTCGGCTGACGGTCAGTCAGCACTGTCCATGTGCCCTGTTGGTGGAGGTGGGGTTCCTGGGAAGTCTTTGGGGGGTTGGGTGCCTCGGGGGATCCACCCTTGGTGGGGTACTGTAACGCCTCTCCCCTCTATGGACATCATAGAGCATGGGTGCCGTTATTTATTAATTTATTTAACCAGGTAAGTTGACTGAGAACAGGTTCCCATTTGTAGCATTGACCTGGGTAGGTCACACAAAACTACAATGTACAGGAACAAGAACAGCAATGAAAAAACAAAGTGTAAAGCAACATAGTCACATGAAACACAATCAGTAGTAAAATGATCTTCAAATAAATGTCTAAAATATCCTACCGGCACCAGTTCCTCCAACTTAAAAGTACTTTTTTACTCATTCCATATGTTAGGAGCAAATACAATAAAAGCAGCTCTACCCAATTCAGTGGAGATCTTAGGAATCTTCAATTATAGCCATCCCTGAGCCCGGCTCTGGTAGCCCATGAATCTGAGTTATAATTAGTTAATATAAGGTGGACGTTTGTGCAAAAGAGCTTTATAAAACAGTGGTTCTCATATTTTTTCCATCCATGGCCCCCCTGTGTACAATAAAACGTTTCAGGGCCTCCTTACATAAGACACAATAAAAGAAGAAAGAGAACTACATATTTGTATTATGTTTAGGCTATTAAAAGAAAATGTTTGTTGCCAGTGCCATCAGTTTTACATTTTAACATTTTAAAAACAATCCAGTTTTCGAACTGGTCATGGCTGCATCTCTGCTACGCTTTCATCTTGGCCAGGTTGGAGTTTCAAATGAGAAACTGTTCTCGATGTGCCCACCTGGTTAAATAAAGGTTAAATAAAGGTTAAATTAAGGTTAAATAAAGGTTAAATAAAGGTTAAATAAAGGTTAAATAAAGGTTAAATAAAGGTTAAATACAGGTTAAATAAAGGTTAAATAGAGCTTAAATAAAGGTTAAATAAAGGTTAAATAAAGGTTAAATACAGGTTAAATAAAGGTTAAATAAAGGTTAAATAAAGGTTAAATACAGGTTAAATAAAGGTTAAATAGAGCTTAAATAAAGGTTAAATAAAGGTTAAATAAAGGTTAAATAAAGGTTAAATACAGGTTAAATAAAGGTTAAATAAAGGTTAAATAAAGGTTAAATAGAGGTTAAATAGAGGTTAAATAAAGGTTAAATAAAGGTTAAACCCAAACCCCCGGCCGAGGTTTGATCCATGATCCATGTGCGCAACCCTCATCATCCCACAGATCTGTTCAAGGAGTTGGGGAGCTTCCGACAAGGCAGGGTTAGTGGCAATTGGGAAGGGAGGAGTATCTGAAAAAATCACAAAAAAATAAAACCTTTCACTCTTACCTATCACTCTTACCATCTGCTGCAATAAACTGTGTTGACAGCAACTTGCATCTAACCTAGTTTATATAACAGTGGTTATCTATGGGTGAGTAAACCCCAGGGTATCTTACCTAGCCCATCTCAGGGAGAATATTTATGGAGAGAGTTGGGGCTGACCGCGCCCACCTTGTCAGGTCAACTCACCACACTGAGGAAAACAGACAGAGACGGGGAAGAGACACCAAACATACATAATAAGGATAGTGGCACAAAACAGTTGTTAACCCATTACTTTATCCCTGAAAAAGGCCTTCATTTATAAGTCAGAAGTTTACATACATCTCAGATGAAGACATTGAAACTCAGTTGTTAACAATTCCTGACATTCAATCCTAGTAATAATTCCCTGTTGTAGGTCAGTTAGGATCACCACTTTATTTTAAGAATGTGAAATGTCAGAATAACAGCAGAGAGAATGATTTATGTCAGCTTTTATTTCTTTCATCACATTCCCAGTGGGTCAGAAGTTTACATACACTCAATTAGTATTTGGTATTACCCTTAAATTGTTTAACTTGGGTCAAACCTTTCTGGTAACTTTCCACAAGCTTCCCAGATTCAGAGTCAGATTTTAAAGGCCTCCTTGCTCGCTTTGATTCGTTTTGATTTTTTTGAGGTCAGGGCTTTGTGATGGCCATTCTAAAACCTTTACTTTGCTGTCCTTAAGCAATTTTCCCACAACTTTGGAAGTATGCTTGGGGTATTGTCAATTTGGAAGACCCATTTGAGACCAAGCTTTAGCTTCCTGACGGATGTCTTGAGCTTCAAAATATCCACATAATTTTCCCATGATGCCATCTATTTTGTGAAGTGCACCAGTCCCTCTTGCAGCAAAGAACCTCCACAGCATGACCCTGCACCCACCCCTTCATGGTTGGGATGGTGTTCTTTGGCTTGCAAGCCTCCCCCTTTTTTTTCCAAACATAATGGTCATTATTGCCAAACAGTGACATTTTTGTTTCATCAGCTCAAAGGACCTTTATCCCCATGTGCAGTTACAAAGTGTAGTCTGGGTTTTATTTGTGTAACGGCATCCCAGGGTGGCATGTCGTTCCATTGAGAAATGTATGGACTCATTTGTGAGTATATGTGTATTTATATGTGTTTATTTGTATTTCCAGTACTAGATACTGTTGTTTTCGTTTATTGTTATGTATGCAATTGTGAAACATTGGCACCACCCTCTGGACACCAGTAGTAAGGTATCAGGTATTATATTATGTCAGTAGCATTGTGCTGCTTAGAACTGATTATCAATTCCTATCAGCTGGCGTTAATGAGAAAGGGACCCAGCTAGCATAGAGCTGGCGGGACACAGGCGGACCAGCAGAGGCAGAGCTGGTGGTCCGCCAGGCGGTTTGCTCATCGTTTAACCAGCGGTCCACTGCCGGCCAAGAGGTCCACCGGCAGGTGAACAGCATTTTAGACCTTGAAAAATAGTCTAAAGTAAAAAAAGACAAGCTTTTATCTTTAATATATATTTTTGAACTGAATTCAATTTTGAATTTTAAAATAAACTTTACTGTGTTTGTATTGTATTTGAATGTTGTTGTAACCAAATTTGTAAATAGTTTAAAATATTTTTCATTAGATAGA
Organism: Umbra pygmaea; assembly: GCA_016801145.1. Lineage (NCBI taxonomy): Eukaryota > Metazoa > Chordata > Actinopteri > Esociformes > Umbridae > Umbra > Umbra pygmaea. The sequence continues at coordinate 9,937 of JACXGM010011805.1, forward strand.
TATCTAGAACATAAGCCTAGCCTAGGATATAGCCCGTATACGCAGCCGATGGACTAACTGGAACAACAGTATGAGTGCGTAGGATTCCCAGAGGACCTCTGTCTAAAACTCTGCTCACCTGCCGGAAGACCGCTCATTCGCAAACACTCCCGCTGTCGGACCGCCCTTTAAACGATGAGCAAAAAGCTAGCGGAATGTCAGCTGTAACCGCCGGTGGTCCGCCAGCTCCATGTTTGCTGGGGAGCTTTATAAGCTCAGGTGTCCAGAGGCGTGATGCGGTTCATGGTGTGTACATACTCAGGTCATACGTTGTTTTGGACTTGCTGTGGTTATTCTACATGCTGGATAATTTTTTTTAAATATATTCTACTATTTTCCCTTCACCACTGACCTGTCATAAATAGATTATTTTTCATTGTTGAGTTAGACATATGCTCTGTGTATTTCTAAATGCATCTATGCTGCAATTTAGTAATAGAGCATAGTAAGTGATATAGTATTGTTCTGCAACTCCAATCCTGTCCATCAGCTATTCCAGAATACCATTGTATGTAAATCCTCGCATGCGAGTTCATCATTAAAATGAATAACTCTACTCCCTGCCTGGTCTCCCTTCCTCAACACAACGCCAACACAACTGTGACAATTTGGTGGTTTTGGAGCAGTGGCGTTTTCCTTGCTGGTTATGTCAATATACAGTAGGACTTGATTTACTGTGGATATTGATAATTTGTACCTGTTTCTTCCAGCATTTTGCAAGGTTCTTTGCTGTTGTTCTGGGATTGATTGTAACTTTTTAAACCACAGTACGTTCACCCCTCCAAGGGGGTTGAGGGAAACCCAGAAATATCTAACAATTACATTTTAAAGAACGTGAATTGTATATTCATCACCAACAGCATTTTTTTTGTTTCATTTTTTAAATTAAACTGACAAATAATAACAACTGAGATATTCAAAACCACACTTTATTGGGTCACTCCAACGCCATGGGCACCGTGAATCATATCCGTCAGCAACAGCCCTGCTTCTAAGCACAGTCAACCAACAATGAATCAAACAGAAAATGTACTTCACAGTCCAAGTGTGGTGTGCCAGACAGCTTCCAATGTTGCACACTGACTAACTGGCCTGACTTAGCTTTTAATACCAAGTGGGAGAGACAGGTCAGACCCCTAGATCCTGGCAGTCCATTTATAGTTCTAAACAAATGCATTGTCACAACAGTTCACAGATTAGCTGGCTATTGACAGCAAGATTTAGACTATCAATGCTGACACTACTTCTAAGCACTGTCAACCAACAATGAAGTGGTCATAACGTTATGGCTGATCGGTGTATATCACTTTTTAAAATATCAGGAAATAAAGCTATAGTTTACAGTGTTTGTAAATCTAGTCACTTGAAAGAGAAAGTAGTTTCAGTGTTACAGCTCAAAATTCTACAAATAGCACCTTTAAGAGGGAGTAAGAGAAGAAAAAAATGATAAACCTTAGGAGACAGTAAGGAAGAATAGCTCCCTAATGATGTATAGTACTACATTTCTAAACAAGAAAAAGGAAGGTGAACCCATTTATACTAATCATACTAATCATCAGCATAATGGATTTATTTTAACATGTTGACTTCCTTAGTGTCAATCGAGGTAATGGCCTTTAAGCTTTGATGGTATATTCTTAGTTTGAATGGAGTTACTGGGTAAAGGACATACAGTATACACTACATTAACATTTGGCTCATTTGAGCGTTATAACTCAGTTTTGTATCCAACGATGCCTTTTGACCATGTAGTAATCCCTGTCCCTTATTTTCTTCACTGAGCCGAATGTTGTGGTGCAGAGCGTGGTGCATCTCATATACATTGTGAGACAAATACTCAAAGAGCAGTCATCTGCAAAGACTGATAGGAGTTATGCGAATTAGTTTTGACTGAAGGGGACACTAAGCATCCATGATCTCTACATGAGCGTGAGACTGATGAATGGAAACTTATTCTTGGATTTGGCCTCTGATGTCACTTTGATAAGGTCCTGACCACTCACGCCCAAAAAGTGTTACCGAAGTAAACCTTCAGATCCACTCATTAAAGATTCAGCTCAGCGTTCTTTCCCTGTTTGCTTCCATGACATCGAAAACAGTTAGATCACAAGGGCGCTATCCCGGAAAGAGAAACAATGGAACGAAGATATGTGTGTGCATCTTAAACTGAACACATGTAGATTCCAGCGCTGAAATGAAGATCAACACAGTGTCAGCACATCAAACTTGAAGGTTTGATACTCAAAGTTCTGTGACACATGGTGGCAGGCAGTATGCATTGTGTGTAGTAGAGAGGAAAAGGCCAAAAGGCATCGATCGGCCTCACATGGACATGATGGAGCAGCACTGGAGCAGATCATTATTTTTTTCACTTAGTTGTCAACAAACACGCTGTACACATTCCCCGTACACACCTCAGTTAATGTGACCTGGGAAAGAAATGTTTAAATGAACTACAATTAACCATTAAAAATTAATTGATATTATCAAACAGGAATTATGTTGTTGATATGCGTTGACATTGACGTAACTGCTCAAATGTAACAGTGTAATTTAATTGATATTATCAAACAGGAATTAAATCAATGTAATTTGAATGGTGTTGATATGCTTTGACATTGACGTAACTGCTAAAATGTAACAGTGTAATACCATCCCCACATCAGACACTTGCACACATTACAGATGCGTAGTGCTTCCCAGGACTAAATCTGATTATTGTTCAGTTGACCCTTCTGGGCAGCTTCATAGGAGTTGCAAAACTATGACTAATATAAAATATTATATATACTATATACACTCATCAGCCACTTCATTATGTAGCCCTTACTAGTACCGGGTTGGAACCCCTTCAGAACTGCCTTAATTCTTCATGGCATAGATTCAACAAGGTGCTAGAAACATTCCTCAGAGATGTTGGTACATATTATTATTGCATCACACAGTTGCTGCAGATTTATCGGCTGCACATCCATGATGCGACTCTTCTGTTCCACCACACCCCAAAATGCTTGATTGAATCAGATCTGGTGACTGTGGAGGCCATTTGAGTACAGTGAACTCATGTTCAAGAAACCAGATTGAGATGATGTGAGCTTTGTGACATGGTGCGTTATCCTGTATCCAAGTAGCCATTAGACGATGGGTACACTGTGGACAAGGCATGGACATGGTCAGCAACAATAACCAGTTACGCTGTAGCATTTAGACAATTGATGCTATGTGGCCCAAAGTGTACCAATAAAATGTCCCCTACACCATTATACAACCACCGGCCTGAACCATTGATACAAGGCAGGATGGATTCATGCTTTCATGTTGTTTACGTTAAATTCTGACCCTACCATCTGAATGTCACGGAAGATATAGAGATTCATCAGACCAGGCAAAGTTTTACCGATATTCTATTGTCAAATTTTCGGAGGCGTATGCAAATTGTAACCTCAGTGTCCTGTTCTTAGCTGAAAGAAGTGGCACGCATTGTGGTCTTCCGCTGCTGTATCTCATCGGCTTCAAGATTCGACATGATGGGCATTCCGAGATGCTGTTCTGAATACATTGTTGTAACAAGTGGTTATTTGAGTTAATGTTGCCTTTTAATTTTATTTCAATTTTTCTCCCCTCCTAATTGGTCTTGTCCAATTTACCACTAATCCTGCCTTGTCGGCAGCTTTGCAACTCTTTGGACAGATGCAGGATGGCGAGGGGCGCTCACATGGTTCATACAACCACATGTTGCCGAGGCAGCCAGTCCTTTTTGCACTGCTCATCCAACACAGAAGCCTTTAGGCAGAACATGTACAGGACAAATCTGTGATTACATTTTCAGGTGCTCGATCTGTACACAAGGAGAGCGATTTAGCAATTAGGTAATAAGATTTGTCTATCCCATATCCCAGGCAGTGGTATGCTGATTTGTGCTGCCTTGTGCTGGAGGTCCGAGCAAAGTCAGAGAAGTCATAGGCAGGCTAGAACCACTGACTATCATGATGTACCTGTAGACTGTCCTGCTGTGCAACAACGTAGACCACTACGCCATGCGGACCCCCTAATGATGCTTTTCTTTCAGTCCAACCCAGTCTGACAATTCTCCTCACAATTCTCCTCTGATCTCTGCCGTCAACAAGGCATTTTCCCACAGAGATCTGATGCTCACTGGATATTTTCTCTTTTTCTGACCATTCTCTGTAAACCGTAGTGACGGTTGTGCGGGAAAATCCCAGTAGATCAGCACTTGAAATATTCAAACCAGCCCTGGTACCAACAACCATGCCATGTTCAGAGTCACTTAAAGCATAACTATCACCAAAATAGAATCTAAGGTATTTTTTTATGTACATGAGTGAAACTTTCGTTTAAAAGCATAATTAGGATGGAAACACCAAGATTTTCCCTATTTTTGGTTTTGGTGTCAAATTACCTTTTGAATGGGAGTGATAGGGGCACTAATATGATAGCATCAAAATTGATATTTTTAAAACACTAAGAAGGCTCGACACAACATTAAACTTTGCTCTAAGTATCACCAGGGGCTGTACCCATGAACTTGAGCATTGAGAACATTGTTTGCGTACACAGAGTTTACTACAAAGAAAGGTTTTGTACAGCTCACCTTAGCAGTTTGTGTTTCTGGTGGCTCTCATTTTGCCAGAAAATAGATAGATTACCTTTCTGGGAAAAAATGATTGTAAACGATTTTGTGTGAATAATAACCTGGTCAAAACCTGTCCATGCTGCACATTTTGAGATGAGATGTAGAGATAGGTAAACTAAATGTGTCAATGGGGATCTGAAAATAAAATTGGACATGGACACTATTTAAATTTCCATATTTATAGTGAAAGTGAAAGAATATTACAGAGGAAATATGTAGGATTTTTGCATTGTAATTTAATGGAATGCTTATAATGATAATAACAGTATAATAGTGTTTCAAAACAGTTCTTCCCCAGAAATAAGTATAGTTCTATACAAAAGCATTGTGTAAAATGCAGAATTTCTACTTTCCAACAGAAGACATGTTGGCACAAGTCCATTATCAAATGCTGAAGCAAAATCCATCTATAATTTTCTTCTAGGAAACATCTACACAGTTCAGTCAATTTATGTTGAAATGGCAAGTCCAGCATTGAATAGACTAGGCAATCGTTCTGCCATCTGAATGGCTTTCATGTTTTTTAAATACCAAGAATGATATTCTTTAAAGCTTTTGTAAGCTTGAGAGTTTTGTGTGACCTACCCTCGTCATTGCTGCGCAGTGGTGGTTCTAGACAAATTTTACTGGGGGGGCCAAGGTGGGGCCAGTGTTTAAACAGAGGGGAACATGTAGAACCACCCCTGTTGCTGCAAATGAGAACCTGTTCTCAGTCAACTTACGTTTCAGGTTAAATAAATAAATAAAAAATAAATAAGTGAATCTTACCATTGCTGGTGTGTAGCCCATTCTCACTGTGTAGATTTCACGTAGTTTACTTACAAATAAGACAATCTATTTATTAGTAGATATTACATTATGTTAGGTTTCATCAGGAATTTGCTAAAATGTATTTTGCTAAAATTTACCAAGATTTGGTGTTGAGAATATATTCTAACTGATACAACATAGCAGGACTGTGATCAAGATCTCTAAATTGAAGGTACATTGACTTACAACAATCACTAGAAATGTGTGTTGGGAGTTTTTGCGATGAGTCGGGCCATAGATGAAATTGGATATGACAAACAAGGGAGAATGGCGGGGGGGTAAACAAAGTCTAACAAAATAACAAATATAAATCAGTAAAATACCCAGAAATCCTGAGGGAGTATCAAAAGAAACATGAAGTAAGAATACCAGATGGGAGAGTAAGGCAGAAACACCTTACATCTATTCCACATCCACAAACTGCTATGCAGCACTATTTTTGAATCTTTGAGTTTCAATGAGCTGTTTGTGCACACAAGCTCCTAAAGTAGATCCAACTCCCATCTATCCCTTTTATAACAATATAAACAAACTAAATGAAGGATATGGCACCTTTGTCTACTTTTGAAGTCAATGTGAGAATGAGTGTACGAGACAGGGAGAAGTGGATAGGGCCGGATTACAGAAACTTGAGTAACTTAGTGAAAGTTATAGAGATGTGACGTGTTTCAGTTTGAAGAAATAAATCTCTACGTGGCATTCCCAGTTGATTAAAAATTATCTAAGGCCTTATTCAATCCAAACGGTAGTTGTAAATGTGTGACAAAAACTCATTTTCTAATTGCACTTTGAAAATGTGTCTGGATTCCTTTAATTTAAAACAGTGTGAAAAACTAAATTGGTTCAATTTGAATGCAAACAAGAACCCGATTTTAACACAGAATGGAAATAAAATGGGCATTTTCTTGTTCACACCAACATATCAACCTGGCAATGAAACATATGTTTCACATACTCGATTTCCCTTTCCCCCAAAGTTTCATGATTGTGATGATGAGATTCACACGCGAAGTCAAGAAAACAGATTGCTCATTGTCATCTATGTAGTGCTCTAACTAATCTGATCCATCTCTGCTAAATCAACATGACTCATCAGGGCAGAGTTCTGAGTGGCTGGCCCTGGAGGTCTGCAACCAATACACAGACAGAATATTCAATTCATTTGTAATTTTTATTTGATATGTTACATAAAAGTGGGTTATTGAAACTAATCTTGCAAATCCCAACTTTCTCTGACACCCGCAGGGAGACAGGTCACAACGAAGGTCATCATTTTCCAGTGCTACTAGAACAATAGGGTTAAGTGCCTTGCTCAAGGGCACAGCTGCACATTGTTGGCTTATGGATTCTGCCAGAGCCCTGTATATTTGGATATCCCCAAGTGGACTCCAGTAACGTTTAACAATACTCCGAGCTCTACGTACCAGCTCCCATTTGGCCACATCTTTGCTTTTGGCCATCCCAAGCCTTCCGATCCATGCAGTCAAAACTCTGCTCTTTCCTGGCTCCTCAATGGTGGAACCAGCTTCCACTGGAGGCTAGAACAGCAGAGTCTCTTCCCATTTTCAGGAAATGTCTGAAAATCTTCCTTTTCAATTAGTACTTAAATTAGTTGACATCCACCAGCTATGTTGTCTTTGAACATGTTTTACATTTATTTGTATTTTCTAATTTCCAGCACAATTTTTGCCTATTCACTGTTTCAAATACTGAATGCTCTCGCTACTAAGGTGTTGTTGTCTCACCTAGTTTATCTTAAATGTATGCACTTACTGTAAGTCACTCTAGATCGCTAAAATGTCAATGTGAACAATATGCCCTTTTACATTCATTTTTACTGACTTGAAATTGAGTGGTGTAAGATTGTAATGTGTCACTCATATATTTCAAGCATGTGTGTACAGTACATGTAATAAAACAAACAAAACAGGGAAATGCTGTTTAAAACCAAAACAGCAGACAGAGTGACAATAAACAAACAAACACAGGACGATGAGTCACCTTCGTTTTTGCAAGCCTGGCTATGCCTATGTTAGGACATATTATGTTGTTCATTAAGTCAACTAAGATCCTTTTATTGGCAGTAATACCAAATGCAGTATGTGGTAAATTTCTTGCCACTAACATTTTAGTGCATTTAACTTCCCCCTCTTCTGTAAAATAGATGTCAGTATTTACCTCCTCTTTGATGTGGACCAATAGAACACACTTAAAGTACAATTTCTGGCTGTTTTACACTCTAAGATATTACTGATAACTCTCTATCTTTGTGACACATGATCCTACCTCACTAAGGTCAGGCAATTGTCTCTGGGGACCTATCTGTATCAGAACAAAGTGAGGGCTAGCTGTTAACGGTCATTTATAAGGCCACTGTCACTTCCTTTATTGAGATTAATTCTTTCAAATTGACCACAACACTGACTACATTATGGAAACAACCAGAGGTAGCAATTTTAGCCATCAGGTTATTAGCGTGTTACCATTTTACACAGAAATAAATGTAACTGTTCCAAATGAAAACTATGAAGTCACCCATTCTGGAGCTTTTGCCATTTGGTGATTACATAGGAAGGCCAATTCTGATATTTCTTCTACTAATTAGTATTCAGACACGTCAGATCAATTTTAAAGCTGATTTGATTGATGACACATGACTTCAAATTGGACTGCCTTTTACTGAACCCATCAGCACGCATAGCCAGTGTCTCAGCCCTTGAGAAATGTCTTGTAAGTCTTATTTTCTTATATGGACCATAGGTAATTCTTGGGTCAACTTCCACTATACAAAAAAAGGATGGCTAGTGATTCCATAATTTGGACCTGGAGCCATTCCGGTGTTGCATCACACGGTTTACTGATTGGTAGACAGGGATGTTGAGTAAGGTGACATGGATGACTGAGAGTGTCTGCTCCCCCTGCCTGACATGCTGGTGTGTTCTATTTAGGACAGCATGACACTTGTCATGATGGAACCTGACACCTCCCCTGGGGGAGGAGTCCTTTGTAGGTAATACGGGCCAGTGCTTCTCTTACATGTTCCTACAGATGGTGGTCCTCAAGCGGTGCTAAGATAACCCAAATGTTTACTGTCAGTCAGCAGTCGTCCATAATCAGTAGAATATCTGTCCCTTAAGTTGTGATGATATGCAAACACAAACTATCAAGCATACAAACAGTCAAGCATACACTCTACACACTCACACAAGTGTTCATACATAACGTGAAAACACGTGTAGCAACTCTGTACAAACAGATACATGTACATACACTCAAACTGTAGGCTGCTGCTGCTGTTAATGTTTATTATCTATCGTTTGCTAACCTTACTGTACAGTTGTAATCGAAATAAATCAACCCACATTGTAAATCAGGTTTATTTAAAAAATGTACAGTCTGTCCGCTGTTTGTAATAAACAAATCAAACAAAAGCATTGAAATAGCTCAACACAACGAATGCTACGAGTGGTATCCACAAATGGAATTTCAAATGCAACTGATAATGACTTCTCCAGTCTCAAAATTATTCAACTGCTTCATGGCAAGCATCTTTAGTACTTAGTAGAGCACCCTTTTGCTGTTATGACCTGCTGCAAACAAGAGACATAGCCAGACACCAGCCTCTGGCAGCAATACTAAGTCTTACTAATATCTTACCCCATATCCTCATGAGCAATGGCCTCCATATCAACATTATTCTTGAGTTTGCGTGCTGCAACTGCCAGACGGCATGACGATTTCTCCTAGGATTCCCTGATACTTCAATGAATCCATCTTGCCTTCCACACGCTGCAGGTTTCCTGTGCCAGAGAATGCAAAGTAGCCCCAGAGCATCACCGAGCCACCACCATTCTTGAATGTGGGCAGAATGTTCTTTTCAGCGTATTCTTCATTCTCCTTTTTCCAGACATACTGATTGATCCATCATGACAATAAGTTCAGTTTTGTTTTATCGCTCCACAGAACACAATCTCAAAACCTCTGTGGATTCTTTATATGATTTTGAACACATTGGAGCTGACTTTTCTTGTGCTTTTTTTAGAAGTGGTGTACGTCTTGGAGTTCTGGCATAGAAACCTTCTGCATGTAGTACGCACCTTACTGTGCTCACTGAGACCTCAGTGCCTGTTGCCACCAAGTCTTGTTGCAGGTCTTTTTGCAGTCACTCAGGGGTTTTCTCACAACCTGCCATCTCAGAAAGGGTTGCAGCTGTTGATAGCTTCATTTTTCTTCCCCATCCAGGTAGTGTAACCATTGTTCCATTAACTTTGAATTTGTAAACTATGCTTCCAACAGTGTCTCTGTGAAAATTCAGTGCCTTCGCTATCTTTTTGTATTCTGTTCCTTGTTTGTGAAGGGTGATGATTTCTTCTCTTAACTTTTCAACCATTCTTTTTTCTTAGCCATATTTCTGACATGCAGTCAAATGTGACACTCCACAAACCCCTAGCCAGTTCAGGTATTTCACGTGTTCCAGCTCAAGCACACCTGGTGCAACTAATGAAGCCCTTGATTAATTGCATCAGGTGTGCTTGAGACAACACTTGTTTTGCATATTTGTGCTGTTGTGAGGAATTCTATTCAGGGGTTGAATCATTTTGAGACTGGTGAAGTCATTATGAGTTGCATTTTCCGTTGGATTTTGAATTAAGCATTTATTGTGTTGAACTATTTCAATTGCTTTTGTTTGATGTGTTCATTGCAAACAGCTGAGAGTGTGTACATTTTGTCAATAAACCCGATTTGCAATGGAGGTTGTAACTTTTATTACAACTGTATGTACATCAACATAAATTACCCGTACCACCGCATGCTAATGCATTACAGGTAATCCATGTGAATAGTTACTTTTATTCATATACAGTATATATTTAGTTATTTATTCCTTGTAATTGTTATTCTTTCACAGTGTATATATTTTTTTATTATATTATTTATTTCAATTAGCATTTTTTGAAAAGGGAACACAGGCAACCATTAGTTAAAAAAAACATTAGTTAAAAAATAGAGTTCTATTTTATTTAATTTGGTTGAAACTTGCAATTACAGTGCAATAGGAAATCCTCAGGTCTCCTCTTCTTTGTTTCCCAGCTATCCAGTCAGATTGTCAGAAGATGGATGCTGTTATCAAATATAATAACATTAAGCTATTTTGGGGACACATTTACTTTTTCATGCTATTTGATTGCATTACTCCCCAGGGTTCCCTGTAAACCACAGATGTGAAATATTGTTTTCCTTGCTTTTTTCATACCCCACTCATATGAATGATGTTAGAGAGATACAGTATACAGAAAGGGTTCACAAAGTGTGGAGATGTTGAAGACAGAATTTAAAGGGAACAATGTACAATCAGATGGCGTTTCTGTTAGGATTCATTAGGAAAAAGTAAAGATTTCAGAAAACATATAATATATACTTAATATACACACACTACATAATTAGGTAGACCTGTTCAACTGCTTGTTAACGCGAATCTAATCAGCCAATCATATGGCAGCAAATCAATGCATTTAGGCATGTAGACACAGTCAAGACTGGCCAGACTGGTGATAAAAAGGCAACAGTAACTAAAATAACCACTTGTTTCAACCAAGGAGTGCAGAAGAGCATCTCTGAACACAGAACATGTTGAACCTTGAAGCAGATGGGCTACAGCAGCAAGACCACACCGAGTGCCCATCCTGTCAGCTAAGAACAAGAAACTGAGGCTACAATTTTAATTTGACCATGGTGTAACCATCTTCTATTGGCAAATTCCAGCAGGATAATGCGCCATGTCACAAAGCTCACCTCATTTCAAACTGAACATGACAATGAGTTCACTGTACTCAAGTGGCCTCCACAGTCACCAGATCTCACTTCAATCAAGTACCATTGGGATGGGGTGAAACGAGAAATTCGCATCACGGATGTGCAGCCGACAAATCTGAGGCAACTGAGTGATGCAATGATGTCAATATGGACCAACATCTCTGAGGAATGTTTCCAGCACCTTGTTGTATCTAAACGGGTTTGAACCGATACTAGCAAGGTGTACCTAATGAAGTCGCTGGTAAGTGTATAAATCTTATATTTATTGAATAAAACTAGAACCAACTAAAACAACTGAACGTTACTAAGTCAAAAGTGACATTGTGAAGTCTCTGCAGCAGATAGACTGACAGACAGAGAGCCATAGAAGGAGACAGAGAGAGAGAGAGAGAGACACACACACATAGACATACAGAGATACCCAAAAAATAAACAAGTAAAACCATGACTATGTACAGACTCAGTAAGAATGGCCTGGCTGTTGAGAAAGGCCTTTATAGACAGACCTGGCTACAGACTTGTCTACAGACCTGTTTACAGACCTGACTACAGACCTGTCCTCAACACTGATATGTTAGAAGCAGGGAAAATGGGCAAGTGTAAGGATTTGAGCGATTTTGACAAGGGCCATATCGTGATGTACACGACTGGGTCAGAGCATCTCCAAACCTGCAGCTCTTGTCGGGTGTTCCTGCTCTGCTATGGTCAGTACCTATCAAAAGTGATTCAAGGAAGGAAAAGCAGTGAACCAGCGACAGGGTTCATGGGCGGCCAAGGCTCATTGATGCACGTGGGGATTGAAGGGTGGTTCTGAGAGAAAGGTGTCAGAACACAATGCATCACAATTTGTTGGGGCACCTACACAATATTAGGCATAATGTTATGGCTGATTTGTGTCTATTGTGTAGTCATTGGTATCAGGGTTTTCGGTTATTGCCTCTTGTAAACTGGGACGTCACTAGAGATTTATGGATAGGGGGGCTATGTCATCAAAAACAGACAAAGTTTAACTGAAACCTTAAACAACTTCCAGTTTATTTCTAGTTGATCACTAACCTCCATCAGACCAGCTCCCTCAGCCCTGTCAGCCTGCCACCTCTTTCTCTCATTCTTGCCTGTTTTGACAAGTTGTTTTTATTAAACTCAAATTTACAACTCAGTGAGTGATTAATCCATTCACATTTTGTGTCTGTCTGTTTGAAGTGGTAAAATCCTTGTTTCTAACCTGACATGTGTGTGGAGCTGCAGGCTCCACCTTTCTTGAGGAACATTATTATATCCATAGCTCATAGTTCAGTAGCTACAGGTTTAGGAATTAAGTAGGGATCGACCATATGGATTTTTTAGTGCAGATGCCGATTTCCGATTTTTTTTCATTAGCCTTAGGCGATGATAGATATGGGTTGCTGATTTTCTTGAGCTGATATTTGAAGCCAATACTGCTTTTGCTCCCTCAATTCACATCATAAATTCACACAATGATAACAAATGTTACAAGTCTCAATTTAAAAAAGGAAAATTTATTGAACTTAAAAAAACAATATTTAAGTAGAACAAGGGGCAGTGCATGGTCTGCACGTGAACTGCAGCGTTTCCAGCAACACAGATCTGCCTGTGTAGACGCCTGTCTGTAAATAATGCCGGGAAAATCGGGGAACACAGCAGCCGCGTATTGGCCGATGCCGATACACTTAAAAATGCAAATATCTGCCCGATATATCGGCCGGCCAATAAAATCAGTCTATCACTAGAATTAAGGGACATACAATTGCACTATGATCATCACTAATATTATGGTTTCACATAGATTAACTGAAACAATCATTTATGGCTACTCTGATAATATTATTGTTTTGTTTGAGATGTCAATAACTTAATGTCTGTCTCAAGTAACCGATACACTCACATGCCAGTGGAGTTTCTTTACCTGATGTAAGTTAACCTAACGTTCACTATTACTGTAGTTAATAAGCAAATACTGTTCCCTTGATAGCTGGCTTATGGACTAATGAAAGCGTAATTAATGTAAATTACTTTATAATTTGTAAATAAGTAATACAAATAATCTGCCCAAACATACCAACAATGCACATAGTAGGAAGCTATTTTCATTTCTGTCAGAAAGAACCACAGAAAGTCTGTCACTGCAATGATGTCCTTGTTCCTGTGTTCTGTTCCGTTTTGTTTTCATTTTTGAGTTTGGACTTGCTTAGGTTCTAGTGTTTTCCCTTGTTGTTTGTTAGTAAACCTGCTGAGAGCTTATTAACTTTTCTGCCTAATTTGGAGTATTTCTTCCTGTACCTGTTTTGCCTTTGGACCTGATTTTTGGATTATACCTTTTGTAACGGTCCCGGCTGATACAAAATGACTTGGCTCTCAAACTGGTGTTATAAGGGATTTATTGACGTTTCCTTTTAAATTTCTTTATCCCATTAAAACGACCGTAAGAGCTTGTGCCCTTATCAGCCTGGTGTTAAACATTACCATATACAAAAAACTTTAAACTGTTTCATAAGAATATCCAGCGCTGGTTGCCATCCGTTATTTTTTCCGTTACTTTCTCTCCCCTTCTGTCATCTTGCGCTGTCTATCTCGCGCCTGGATAGGACATCTTAACGTTGGCTTCAAAATAAAAGGCTGCATATGTGGAACTTTTAAAACACTGGTATCTGTTATAAACATATTGGAAAATTACAAACATTAACTGTGAAAATGTATCCTTAGAGAAAAATATTTATAGATAAACCTAAGCTTAAAAAGCAACAATTAATTTTTACAAATAACATGTAATTTAATTTACACTATACTAACTATATAACCTAATGGTTATTTACACTCCCACCATTATTGGTGTTTATCAATTCTTCTAAACACAAATAATTTCTTTAAAATAACCATATGTGCACAAGCATAAACAACAATCAGTTAAACAGTAAATCAATATATCATAGGATATTTGATGATGAACTTGAGGATTCAGCTCTCGTCTTCAACCAACAGGATCAGTCTTTGTACTGGACGCTCTAGTATTGACGGCTTGTGGACAGGTCGACCATCATTTCCCAGTCTGTTGTCTCCGAGACGTATCTTCACCCTTCTCACGAGTCCATCTTCGTCCGAATTGGTCTCTATGACTCTGGCCAATCTCCAATCATTCCTGGGTACATCATCAACTCTATCCTTAACAATGTCTCCTGCCTTGATGTTTCTTTTAGGGGCATGCCAACGTTGTCTAGTAGCTATGTTGGACAGGTATTCTTTTCTCCAACGACTCCAGAATTGTTCTGCCAGATATTGCACATGGCGCCACCGCTTCCGAGCATAGACATCCTCCCGTATGAACCTTCCTGGAGGTGGCAAGGCTGTTGTAGGCTTTAGGGT
>JACXGM010011806.1:0-24667 GCA_016801145.1 Umbra pygmaea
AGCGACTGTATTCACCAACCATCTACCTCCTTGTATCGACATCTGTTGCACTACTTGTACAAATGCCTTATTGTTCGACCTGCACACTGTATTATTTATCGTACATTCACTGTTTTATTCTCTGTTTTTACTATTTATTGTGCACTCCTTGTCTTGTAATTTTTATGTGTAACTTCTTGTTGTCTGTACCTCGACACTTTTATCTTGGCCAGGTCGCCGTCTCAAATGAGAAAAGGTTCTCAATGTGCCCACCTGGTTAAATAAAGGTTAAATTTTGGCCTTTAGGGAGAGACAGAGACTATTATCTCTTATGTGGGTTACATGAAGACGTTGGGGACAAAGGGAACCAGTGGGGGTGGTATGTCATGTGAAACTGACAATGAGGCTGGCCTTATGGTGGTTATCGTAGGCTGACATATTGGATGTGATGTAGGGTGTATATAATGGGAAAATGCATTTAGATCTTCTTGAGTTATATACAATGCTTAATTTGAGCTCAAACAGGGTCCAGGATATCTCAGATTTTGCGCACTTGGTTCTGGCACCTATTTCGCCCAATTCATAAGGCAACTTTCTGACTCCCTAACCGCTGAGTCATCTGACCCCCCAGACATCTCGATATCTAAGTTTGTCATTATCTCATTATAACGCAATACTAGCCTAAACCATAAGGTGGCACACATTTAGGGTGAAGTCAGCTAAAATTGGCCATCAGGTAAAATGGGCCGAATAATATTGTAGCGTCATATCTCTTAAAATCTTTACAGCAAATCACAATAACTGATCTTGCATTGTTGCTTCAACACTTGTTGACATGTAACAAGAGTTTTGATTGGTCTAATTTCCTAGGCGGGCAGGGCAGAAAAATATCATTAGATCTCATGCATAGCTTTTTTGATGGTATTATAAGCCCTTTACAGTTTGTAAGCAAAGAATGTACTGTATATTAAAATAAAAAAATAAAAGCTACAACAACATGTGAAGTGAGTCTGCAATTACTGGAACAAATGTTAAATAGGTTGGAAATAATTTCACTTGTATTTTTAAACAAGAAAAGCATTATATGAAATCACAGATAATATATTCGGTAACACTTTATTTTGAGAGTCCAAAAACTGTATCTGTAGATGCTCTACAGATTATCTGCAGACGATCAACAACATTTTAACAAACTATCTACTAACCCTAACCCTAATCTTAACCTTAACCCTTCCCCTAGAGTTAAGCCTAACCTTAACCATTACCCTAAAACATATTCAAAACTTGCCCCTACCCTTAAACTACATAATTAGTTGCATATCAACAAATAGTTTGTTAATAGTTTATTGATAGTCATATCATCAACAAACTGTCTGTAGAGCACCTACAGATGGAATTTCGGACTCTCCAAATAAAGTGTAACCATATATTCTAACAAATTAATTACTAAAATATGTATTACAACATTGCAATGTAAGCTAGATGTCCAAAAATATTGAAGTATTTATTTATATGCAAAGTTTGTTACGCATATGATAATGATCTCATTATAATGAGAAAAACTTAGATGTCTGCCAAAAGTTTTTCACTTTACAGTTTATGGCAAGCCTATTCATACCTGGTCCTTAAAGCCAGTTCCACTCCATTTTTTCATTGTAACCCTATAATCTGGGATTTATTAATTTCAGCTACATTAGATGTGCACAATTAATGATAAGGTAGAACAGAAAACCAGCAGCCTCCGGCCCTCATAGTGTAGGATTTGAATAGCCCTGGTTTAGCCATGCTGGCTGGCCTGGTAGGCTCCCCTCTCTCTATTGGTTACGGTCTGCTGGTGACCCTTTGGAGGTGTGGTCTATGCAATGTGGGTGGGTCAGAAGCATGCCTGCTTGCTCCTGCCCGAGGCCCCCTTGTGCAGGACTATGTCTCTTGCCCCCCCCCTGTCTCAGCCCCAGATGTTATGCTTCAATAGTTTATGTGCCGGGGGACTAGGGTTTTATATGTTCATTTTGGGGTCAGAGCTGTGTCAATGCGACAGGACCATGTGGCCTGATGACTCCTTCCTGTCCCCTTCCTGTGTCTGGCCTGCTGCTGTGCTGGATCCATGTCACTGCGGTTGATGATCCCATTTCCACCCGATGACGCCAGCTTTCATATCCAGGCGGCTTCACGGCCTTCCTTTGCAAGACCACCGAACCGTATTGACGCTACATAAAGACTATGGTCACAGTCCACCCTTCATATCTTCATTGCTGGACAATAATTGACTGCTGATTGACCTTATTACAATGGGCTGTGTACCTTCAGATCCCCCACCCGGTACAGCCAGAAAAGGACTGGCCACCCCCTTGAGTCTGGCCTCTCTCTAGGTTTCTTCCCAGATCCCTCCTACTAGGGAGTTTTTCCTAGCCACTGTGCATCACTTGTGTTGCTTGCTTTTGGGGGTCTCGGGCCGGGTGTCTGTCAAAGCACTTTGTGACGTGACAACTGCTGTTGTTTACTGGTGCATCGATTCAAATCTGATGTGTTGGAATACAGAGCCAATCACTGTCCACATATTTTCACTGCATATTTGCGAATTAACTTGAAATATACATATTGATAATGATTTTCATCACATTCTCTGCTGCTTCGTTGCTCCTTAGTATTATCCCTGTGTGATGCCAATCCTGAAATATGGTTGTCATTATCAATCTTTTTTCACCTAAAATGACAAGACAATAAATATGGTGCAGTCGTTTTGGACAGAGTTATGTTACAACTTTCAGGTATTAGATATTTCATGGTAATTTCACTGTATCAATTACTGTTCCTAATGTTTACTCACCAGTTTTACTAGTTGAGGTCAAAGTTTAAAAATATTAATTCCGAGTTCAGATTTAAGGTTGGCATCAGTTATACTGCTGTATATTTCCTATTTTCTGTGGATCATGTGACTCCTCCTTAAAGTTGAGAGCCTTTATTTTCCTCTACAATCTTGTCAACTTCTGCTATAAGTTCATTCCGGTCACTGAGGTTCATAAAGCACTGCCTTCCTCTACATTCTGTGATCATCTGATTTATCAGTTTTTTTTCAAACAGGTGTCCTCTCCTGTCTTTATGGGTTGTCAGTACCACTGAGTAGTTGATTGGTCACTGAGCTGATCTAAGATGTTCCTTATTCTGGCTCCCTCTTCTTCTGTGAAATGTTCAGGCTGCAGCACCAACAGGATCACATGAGGTCCAGGATCAGAAAGAGTTACAATCAACCTCAGATGCTCTGAAAGTTTGTCATGTTTCATCTGAGGATCCATCAGGTCTGGAGTGTTGATCACTGTTATGTGTCTTTCCTCCACTGTGACACTGATGCTGTCACATTTGTCGTGTACAAAGGTACGCTGAAATGCATTTGAGTTTAAGATGAGGTTTGCAGCAGTATTCTTCCAAGGGACACTCCTTCCCAACAACACGATCCTTAACTCTGTTGGACTTTCAGACACTGTATGTCACGAACCCGCCCTCCTGAGCTGTTTCCTTTTCCTTGTGTATTACTTCCCTGTTCCTGGTTCCTTTGTGTGTGTATCCAGTCTGTTTCTATGTTTGTTTGTCTGTTCTTGAGCACCAGTTTCTGATTTCCCCTGCACTCCTGAAGGCACCAGTCCCTGAGCAACAGTCCAATCAACACAATCCAGAACACCTGCTACCTCTGCCATATCTGGGCTGATTGCCACCCTTCCTTTATTAGGGAGGTGATGGCATTCAGCCTTTTGCCGGATTCTTGCACTACCAACTGTGTTAAAGTCTCGTGCCACAATTCCTGACAGCCAGTCTGAGCCCTGAGCTATATTTTACTTTTGGACATTTTGTATAGGCAGTCTGAGCTCTTAGGGTGTGCCCTTATGGTTCCTAGTTATTATTTTGCTAAGTAACCCTGAATCTCCATGCCTTCATTTCCAGTTCCCATCTGTGCTGATAATCCAAAGCCCTCACTCACCTGGTTCCTCACCTGCCTTCTGGAACTCCTGTCTTCCGTTTCCGTGGACATACCTACCTGATACCCTTCCATTGAGGGTATACCTACCTGGACTTCAGTTACCTGGATATCATTTCCAGGATCTCACTCACCTGGTTTCCAACTCTCCTGGTCAAATTAATTCCTCTAGTTGTCCAGTACAACTTACCATCACCCTGAGCTAATATATTCAATGAATATTATTGTTATCAATTACCGTGTGTCAATCTGCTGTTGGATTCACCCTCGGTCTCTAGCCTGGATCCTGACACTGTAACATAAACACCATCATACGTTTCACAACTTTTACCATAATATTTTGTGAATCGTTAAACCATAAACATTACCTTACCATACAATGAAAGTAACAACATCTAAAATATATATTTCATGACTCACTGTTAGGGTGCTGTAATTCCGAACTGTTGTTTCTCCTGTGCCCTCGTTCTCTGACTGAAAACAAACAAATAAAATGTACAAATAAACACAATTAATAAAAAATTGTGACATTAATGTTTATGACTGAAGCAAGTGTGCCTTGTTCCAATTTTCAAATGATTTCTTCTCATCTAATTCTGCTCCCACAGCGATTATTAACCTAGAGACATTGTTCAAACTTTAATACATTCTGTGTGCTCAGGACCAGGTTCTTTGCATGCCGGGCTCTGGAAAGGTCATACTCTGACCTAGAGTGAAGTGCTCTATAGTTTTGGATTCTGATGACTCTTGGCTACAACATGACTAAATGATATTGAACATTCTGAGACAATGATTTTATGTATTATGTCATATACATCCCTCAAAATAAAAAAAATGTATGTTTGTTTTGGTAAATTATGTGTAATTTGGTATATTTTGTGTAATTTTTGGTATATTCTGTGTAATTTGGTATATTTTGTGTAATTTTTGGTATATTATGTGTAATTTGGTATATTTTGTGGTATAATAAATATCAAAATGTTGTACATATTTCTCAGTATTTTACTATATGTTTTAATAAACACATCTATTTCCCACTTCCAAAATGATCTTTTTTGTGCGGGATGATTTCCTACATTATTGCAGATTTGGTATTTTGTCATTTTAACTTCCTGCTTCCTGTCTGTAAGGTTTTTAGTAAAAATAAAAAGACAGTCAGAAAGAAAATACTGTATTGAGGCGCAATAGCTCCAGTTCTGATGAACCCACATGTATGAGCCACCACTAATTATTTGCAGCAGAATATCTTTAGTTGCTAGCATGTATGGTATACGAGATAATTGCATTTAACGGTCTAAAGCGGTCAATAGATTTACCTATCATTACAATTTTAGAGCTTCCTATGTCTTGAATGGAACTTTTTTTTCTTTATTGACTTCACAGAAGTAGAAGTGAGTTTGATATTGGGGTTGCGTCATAGTTTTTTGCAAATCGTCCTAATTTTAGGGGGTGGCATCATACCTGCCCCTAACATCTCCCCCTTCCCATCCCCCACTGCTCTTACACCATTGATTGACTTTAAGCAAGGCTTATGACACAGTTGTGTGCTCTATGACACCAGACAGCTTAACACATAGCTTCTTTTTTTTGCATAGAACCTTAATTTTTTCCAATGAATACAGCTGATTTCTCCCTGTATATACTGTATTTAAATAGATTATCTGAGAAACAATCTGGTATTACACATTTAGTTGTATATTATATTATGTAGTTTACCGTTGGTTACAGAGTCGGTTTATTATTGTATTGCTATGTTGCCTTAGAGGGGAACTATGATGAAAATCTATAATTAGTCTATGTTCCTAAATCACTTGAACTGAATTTTACTGTTCACCTTCCTCACTCAGGGAGAGCAGTGTCAAGTTACCTCTATAACTAGGAGTCAATAGTTGTATGGATTTGTTCACAGTAATGTAAAGACAGAACTGAAAGAACTGCAAAAGCTTGACCCTTACAAATGCTACTTCCATTACTAGCCTGTTTAACCTCTCTTTCGTATCCTAGCCGCAGCCATTCCTCTTTTCAAAGGGAGGGACACTCGACTTTAACTGTTATAGATCCATATTTATCCTGCCCTGTCTCTCTTAAATTTTTCGAAAGTCAGATTAACAAACAGATTACCAAAGACTTAAAATCTCACAACAAACTCTCTGTTATGCAATCAGGTTTCCAAGCTTGTCATCGCTGCACCTCTGCTACACTCAAGTTCTTAAATGATATTACAACTGCCATTATGAAAGACATTACTGTGCAGCCGTCTTTAAAGACCTGGCAAAGGCTTTCATTTCGGTCAATCAACACATCCTTATTGGCAGACTTAGTAGCCTCAATTTTTCAAATAACTGCCTTACCAAGGGTAATTTCACACAGAAGTATATAAGCGGCTTCACTTAGGCCAAAATAATAAACCTTAAGTCTTAGATAATATTACGCAGCACACAAGCACGTTGTGAATAAGTTGCTCAAGGTATCATAACTAGGAGATGATCTTCATTCACTCAGTACCAACAACTCACAAGTAGCACAGGGTGAGAGGGGGTGACATTTATACATGAGGGTTGATTACTAAACAGAATGGTGCACTGGAGAGGGCGTGGCCTCAGTAGTCAGGTGACATCAAACGCAGGTGCTTAGACACCCCAGATGAGGAAGCCACAGCTGATGGAGACGTCACGAACTGCACTTAGGCTGTGCTTTTGTTAGTAACACCCTACATACTAGTGTATAGTGTACAGAATCATTTTCACATGTAAATAGATTTGTCTTGTTTTTAAAATATCAAGAAAAAAAGTTTTTGCAGAATTTGTAACCTGGACACTTGAAAGAAGGTCCGTTGTTACAGCTCAAATTATAGCACCTTTAACAACACGCAGTTTAAATACAGAACTAACAAAATATTTCTACAAGAGACACAAGGAAAGTATGACATAAAGATGGAAAGAATATTTTTTCACGAATGGCTTACATCCATTTATCTTTCTTATATCTCTATTTACCTGCATGATTGTAGGTAACCTTATAATTTCATTAATCACACACTTATTGTTTCAATGATAGTTTTTGCTTGTTGAAAAATTTATAAATAAAACATCTAATGTAAATTTGAGTTGTTAGTTTAAAATGATGTCTTTACACAAGGTCTACCTACACTCTAAAAACAAAAGGTTCTAAATAGCACTAAAAGTGGTTCATGGCTTGTAATCATAGGGGAACCACTTTAAGTGCTATATAGCACCTATCTTTAAAAATGAGGCTATGTAGAACCATAAGAGGTTCAATATAACACCTTAACCACCCCAAAGAACCGCTGAAGAACTTTTACTCCTTACATTTTTAACACGAATATTGGTACTTTCTACTCTTTACATTTTACAAAATTGTCTCGTTACTTTAGTTTCAAATAATTTCAGTGAAGTTAGCGTTAATATTTCTCTCGTCATCAATACCTAATTCAATCTAATTGGATGGAAATATACGTTGCATTTGACGCACCACTACAAGACAACTCGACTGATTCGGTGGCATTCATTTGCGGTAAATCATTGCGGCTTAGCATAGTATTATGTACGGTGACATGATTTAAAATGAAGAAAACGGAGATCCCAGAGATTCGACAAGCAGCAAGGCATTCCCAAACATCCTTGGCCTTATCTGAGGGAGATACAGCTCTGCGACCTCGAAGTCATTAGTAAACATTGTAAGATCACTATGGATTAACACCAGTTGTTTAAAACGACTTGGGCCATTACAATGAACGAGTTAGACTTGGCTTTTTGTCTAAAAGAGGAAGAAAAGACGGGGCTCGAATCGTTCCTTTTTTATAAAAGGACGTTTTTGCTGTTTTGTGACCTGATACGGCAAGAGTTTTATCTACCAGTTAGCTCCGCCATAGGGTGAGTGAAAACCCACTGGTGATTGGTCGTAGTGTTATCCAATTGCGTACAGTGAGATTTTCAAATGCACGCTTGGTGCCGCCCCTCGAGTTGAGTCATTTACATTACTCGAACCCAGACCCTTAATCGTTCAGGATTTGGGTCTGGATTTTTCCAGGCTAAGGAATTCCCAGGCCCGAAACACAACTCCACATTTAGGGCCGCCCGGTAAAAGAAATATGACTGTGCAAAAACAAAATTTGGGACCTCCTCAGGACTGGGCCTGGGACAACAATCCCAGTTGCCAGACCCTGTCAGCGTCCCTGCACACACACACATACATGTAGGTTCCTTCAAATGTTAAGGGGAAGATTGAAAAAGAGAAACTTCATCTGTGAATTCTCACAGAATCACAATTTAATTAATAACTTGCTACTCAGTCAGAATCTTATTAACCTGGAGTCCCAGTCTCTGTAACAATAATCATATATGTGATGTTTTAGGGCTATTGGCAGACATCTATTTAAAATGTAGGCAATGGCACATAAGAGCCTTTTTTACATGTCCACTGAAGTTTCTCAGCTTGCACTCTAGTAACATTTGTATGGTCCAGGTAGCTTTGCATAAAAAATGGTTGTCATTCGCAAGGCTACTTTTATACTTTAAGTAAATTGCCAAGCCTGTACTTTTTTTTTAACTTTTACTTGAGTATTGAAGTTAAATCAGTACTTCTACTTTTACCAGAGTATTTTTAACACAAGTATTTGTACTTCTACTTGAGTACGGGAAGTGAGTACTTTTGAAATCTCTGGCTATAGCACTTAAAGTGGTTCCCCTATGATTACAAGCCATGAACCACTTTTAGTGCTATTTAGAACCTTTTGTTTTTAGAGTGTAAATATATAAATATAGCTACAAAATAAGTGGCGCAGCAGAACGCTAGTATTTTTTGCCTCTGATGGGCAGCCTGGATAAGAGCGCGAGAATTAAGAACGGAAAAGGTATCAAGTCAACTGCGGCTTTGCTTTAAGTCGACATATATCGAGTTGATGTTCTCGTCCGGAGATAGATCAGTCTATTTCTTCATCCTATTTCTCCATATTGTTTCATGTTTATTGTTCCATAACTGCAGATCTATTTGTATTTTAGATCCAATACCAGTAAAGAACAAATAAAGAAAAAACAATCAGCTGTATTATCCAAAAATATCTCTTGAATCTTACCTTCTCCTCTGTCCGTCATTTCAAGCTTTAAAATGTCTAGTGGAAAACATGAAGGTGGAAATTCCTTAAAGCAAAAAACTTCAGTTCTAATAAAAAATAAAAAGACTATATACTAAGATTATAAATGTTAAAAATTTCAGACAGATAAACGTTGTAACTGAAACTGAAAGTTGCAGCAAACTGTTAAAGTGGGTAGGATTTGGCTGTTAGGGGAATTCATAGCATGCATGAGAAATAGGAAATGTTGTTTCATGAAATTACCCACGCCCCCTACACAGTTACGTGCGTATCCTACAGAAAATAAATGTTTTGTTTTGTAACAGCATTTCCTTGTTTGACTGTAATGTTTTTAGTTTACCAAAATATAGTCAGTGAAAAGTACCAAACTTTGAGACATGATATATCCGGCTATCATTAATCCACATGGACAAACCACTCCCCATTATTTGCATTGGCCTTATTTTATCAGCGGAACCCCCTCTTTCCAACCATAATGGTACCATGTTGGTATTGTGCAGGATGATGTCCTACATCATTGCAGAGTTGCTATTTTGTCATTTTCATGTCCTACTTCCTGTCTGCAATGTGTTTAGTAAAAAATGTCCAAAAAAATCCAGGCGGATGTCAGAAAAATCCAGGCAGATGGGCTACAACATAAGAGGTAGGGAACACTGTCCTAGACAGATGTAGGCTGATGTAACTGGCTAAACTATTTGGTGGACAGGGACACATACTTTAGGGCAGTAGTTCTTAAAGCTCTCCTGGGGACACACAGCCACACCAGATACTTCATAGGATTCTATTTCTTTAACCACGTTTGCAGTGGGTGCAACAATGCACACTCCCAAGTAGTGGGTATCAGAGAGTCTAATTAGCTTTTAAACCCTTGATTATTTACTCACTTAGCTTGAGGACATTTGTGCTTCAGGCTAAGGAGCATGTGAACACAAATCTATGGCAGACTTTGAAGTGTTGATGGTCGATTTGATGAGTCTTTCAAGCACAATAAAGCAGTTAGGAACAGAGTTACTCTGACGAGCTTGTCATTAATCTGTACCACTCCAAAACAACTGCCTGTGTTTTGTGGAGAATTCCAGTTGATCAAGGCAGAGCAAGGGCGGCATCTAGTGGCAGAAAATAAGAGTACAGCTCGGAGGGCATGTCAGTCGGAACAGATGATCAGGGGTGTAGTGGTAAAAAAGAGGTGAGTAAACTATAAATTCTGTGATCAGGTGGACCATAACACGGTCACCAGTAAGGTGGGGCATGGATGGTACTGTGAACCCACAGGTGCAGGCTTGCTGAAGATAGGGCAGACCTGAACCCTTGGTGGAGATGGCAAATCCTCCACTATGGAGGCAAGGACGAACCCGCTCAGTTCTGGAAATATAGAAGGGGGACCATCTAAGAAGCAAGAGCATTTATTTTGCATTGTATTATTGTTAACAGTTTAAGTTTATAGTCACAGCAAATTACCAGTACCCTTTGTGTTATCATTTGGACTGAAGACGTCCTCTCGTGTTGTATTGACTTCTGGATGACAACAAGATCTACACTATGAAAGAAAGTCTCATCTCCGAACTGTGCCCAGTCTCTGGTTTCCATTTTTTTTCTTGTCCTCCTTTGTGATGTCAGAGTTACTACTAACCTCTTACAGTTGTGTACCTGTCAATCTGGGATGAACAGCTTTTTATTCAGTGAGGCACCACTAGTTTTGTGGGGCACATTTTTTGCTAACCTGGTATAGTCACTCCTCCCAAAGATCTAGCCTTGGAAGCTGGAGTAGGCCGAAGCGTTGCCCTGAGTATTTGAATCCGCATTCGGGCATCTTTTCTGCTGAATTTTATTCAGCATTATTTATTATTTAGTTCCCCTGAGGGTGGTAGGCTGTCGCTATAAACCCACCATGGTGTAGAGGTAGTCACCCACAGTGCCATGCTGTCCAATGGCGAGGCTGAGGCTGCTGGGTGTTGCTGCGTTTGGGGTATGAACACAGGAGGTAGCAGTAGGCTGGCGTTGTTATCCAAACCCCATTCACTTCCAGCTGAGTGGGGCTCCCGTGTTCTGCCCACTTGGCTCCCCCCCATGGATCTTTTAAGGATCTTGCCCCCGCCTCAATGGAAGGAGGTAGGTAGGGAGAGGAGCTGGAGGAGAGAATCAAGTCCATGTATACTCTCAACTCCGCAGCACGAACCTCAATCTTTTACTTCTCAGTCCTGTGTGTGCAGGCTCTTTCTCTTCCGGACCTCCGACTGTCGTTGGGCTGAGGAGAGTCCACCTCATAATAGGCTTGGAGAATACTTCTCTTCGAGGTCCGCCTCTTTCCGTCTCCTGCTAAGCCTTCGCTGTCTTGTTTTGCAGTCGGTCATTCTGTCACAGACTAACGGTGGAGCGCTATGTGTAAAGGCAAGACGAATGCGAAGGCTTTAAACAAAAGGTGTTTTTTTTCACAAAAACACTCTTTAACAAAAATACTGCCTCAAGGGGCAAAGACGAAATATATAACTGACTATACACATAACACGACATACACGCCTGCTTGACACAGCAACAATGAATGACAGGGAATTGATTCAAACAAGGAAACTAAATACAAGACTTAATGAGGGATGATATAATACATCTGTGAACTAATGAGAGGATGCTGATGATCTATTGGTTACATAAAACATGTGATATGGTCATGTGACTGAAGAAGCGGGAACCTGAACCGAAACAAACCTACAGGCAAGAAACCTAAACAATAACACACGGGGGAGCAACTCAAAATGAACACTAGACAAGAAACACTAGACAATATGTACAATCCCATTAGGGGGATCATTACACTTTAACATTTATTATAATTTTATGTAGATCATTGACACCAAATTACATCATGTTTTAATAATTTCTCAGAATGTGGAACATCAGGGTTAAATACTTTCAGAAGGCAAATTGTAAACAGTTGGTGTTAGTGGTTTGTCTTTATTATTTAAGGGAGACAGATGGTACCTTTACATTTTCAGGTTTGAGGTCTGATGAACAGAAATATCACTGTGTGCAACATTTCCCAGGAGAACAGCGATAGTGTGCACAGAACAAGACTCAGCCTGCCCTGAATAGAGGTACGCTCTGAAACTCTAAACACTTCCACTTCAATTGAAGCAGCTGTCAGGAAGATTATTATGTTTAAGGTTTGATTTAATGGAGAGCCTTTGACTCTCCTTTTTTTAATCCATGACAGATCAGCTCCATACTTTTCCTCTGTGACGTGAGAGAGGAGGCGGAAAAGAATCAGAGAAGAAAGGCTCAAACAACGAGAATACATTTTGATTCTGCTACATGACCTTGAAGAATGACATGTAAAGTAACTTTCAAAAGTACCTTGGTTCTTGTATGATTTTTATATTAAATTCATGATTATGTTTTCCTGTGAAATACTTTATTTGTTTTATTATTTTTATTTTACTTTTATTCAACAAGGGAGACACACTGAGACCTGGAAACACAACCATAAAGAAATAGCATACATATAAAAGTGCAACTTGAATTCTGTGCCTCTCCACTCTTCCTCCAGACTGTGGGACCTTTTGCTTTCTAATTACAATGAAAAATGTACTTTTATCTGAACAGTGGACTTTGGAGCACTGAGCAACGGTCCAGTTCTTTTTCTCCTTAGCCCAGATAAGATGCTTCTGATGTTGTCTCTGGTTCAGGGGTGTCTTGACACCAGGAATGCGACACTTGTAGCTCATTTCCTAGACACGTCTGTGTGTGGTGGCTCTTGATGCACTGACTTCAGCCTCTTAATGTTGCAGAAATCCCTGTTGCTTGTTCACCTTTTCCTACCAAACTTTTCTCTTCCTCTCAACTTTCCATGAATATGCTTTAATACAGCACTCTGTGAACAGCCAGCCTGGATTTCTTCTCCAAAATATATACACATTTAGTTAAATACACATGAATCACTATAAAATCCTTAGCCAGGAAAAAATGTATCTATGTGCGCTAAGGCATAAACAAAGTTCTGGCTGAATTCCATTCCAAACATTGAGGCGCTAAACATGAAAAGTAGATGTAGCATGTTTACTAACAGCATACTTGCTACTGTGTTACTAACAGTTTAGCGGGATTCATAGCAACATGGGAGTGTTTCCTGTCAGTCACAGTTCGCCATAATTTCCAACATGTTTACCATGATTCTCTGCCTGGTTCACTTAACAGGGTTTGCCTAAGGAAAAAACAGGGACAGTATTTGGTCTTAAATCTTGTTTATGCAATGGCTGATTAATGTTTTCAACCCATTGACCCAGATGCCGGTTATCTTTGCCAGGCCAGTAATGGTCATCTTCAGTTGTTGCTTTTAAGTATTTTTGCCTCAAGTATATGGTTGCTCCAGTCTGCAGGTAAAGGCATGAAAGTCAGTCTAGTTGACATGGCAATATTTTAAGAGTCATCATGATGCTTTATTGTAAAATGATGCCCAATAACTTTGAAGACATTTGCTTGTAATGTAGTACACTTAATGTTTCTGTACACTTCAAGATTCATTCTGCTGAAAATAAGTATACAAATAAATGATGAAATATTCTGATGTGTTGAATAAAATTGATTTCAAACAAAATGTGAGAGCTTAATTTTTACTTTGGTAATATTTTGAAATTCTAGTGAAACACTTTCACTGCTGTCATAAGAAATCAAGGTTGTTTTTATACTTCACAGAAACTCATTGGGTCAGTTTCGCGGACACAGATTAAGCCTAGTCCTGGACTAAACATGCAAGGTCAATGGAGATTTTCATTCAACTTGATTATTCATTCCAGGACTAGGCTCAATCTGTATCTGTGAAACTGACCCATAAACATATGGGCTTTACCTTAGCGGGAAATCACAGTCAAGTGATGGCACTAGGGACATTAGTGTTTTAACAATGTTTAATTTTTACAATTTATTTAACTAGGCAAGTTGACTAAGAATCAATTCCAAACTGTATAAATGACCAAGGGGGGATGTAACAGGAGGTTTACCATTTAAAGTTAACTGTCTTGCTCACAGACAGACCAAAAGAGGTTTCACCATGGTGGTCAAGAGTTCAAACCCGAGTCCTTATAGAAACCATGCAGATGCCCTAACAGTTTGGCCAACTTGCCAGAACCAGTCACACTCTGTTAGGCAGAGTCCATTAAGATAAGTACACTTTATAGCCAAAGGTATGTGGACATCTGGCCATCACACTCATTTGAGCTTGTTGGACATCCCATTCCACACTCATGGTCGTCAAGATGGAGTTGTCCACCTTGCCTTACAGTTAAAACAGTGCCACTCTTCTGGGAAGGCTTTTCAAAAGATTTTAGAGTTTGTCTGTGGAAATCTGTGCACATTCAGCCAAAAGACCATTTGTAAAGTCAGGCACTGACCAAATGTTGAAAAACAGCCCCAAAACATTGTCCCTCCTCCACCATGTTTATGTATTTTATTTTTATGTACGAAAATGCTGGGAAGACCCAGCATTTCTTTTGTTATTTATGACTTTATGAGATCTCAGTGATAACAAAGATGTGTTTTGGGGCACGTTTGGCAGAAGCTTCAAAATTAACATTTCCACAGATAGTTACATTTAGCTTGTTAGCTATGGGTTTGTGTACTTGGTTTTAGCTCAGTAGGCTGATACTGTTGTGTGCCTTGACCCAGATTGGAAACTCATTCAACACATTCAGTCAGTCAGGTTAATGTGAGTGCAGACTACAAGCTCGGACCAGATGGGCGGCCATGTTAAACGATGAAACAGATGGCTGCTCACTCCACCAATCACAAACAGTCAGGACAACCATCTGAACTACCTAATATAGTAAGTGTTAAAGGAACTCGATTACCTACATACTGGTCTTGACAAGAATGTTCCACTCTTCAAATTACATGCTAAATGTGAAAAAGTAAAACAATTAAGAGTTGCAATTGAAATGTCCAAATGTGGAAGTAGCATACCTACTGCCCGTTTCTGTTGAGAGTTATAATTTTGTTTGTGGGCAATCCCGCAAAAGTTAATTTGTATCTGACAGCCACCATTGGTTTCGTGATGAGTGAAAACGCAATGTAGAAGTGGCCTATCATGCATAGAATCAAAGATGTAGCCTATACGATTTTCAGAAATAATTTCAGCAACATTTATTTTAGTATTCACTACTCATATCCTGGTTACAACATCTCACTGTAAGGAATTATGTTGCAAGAAACTTTCATTTTCTGGCAAGAGGAGCCATGGAAAGGAAAGAGTTCTATGTCTAAATCAGTACAAACGAACAAGCTTGGTGCACCAGCTACGATGGGTCAACCAGAGTGTCTTATTTTACCTTTATAAATCATATACTCAGACCAAGATTTTATTCACAGCTGATTTTTTATTTTATTTGAATGTTATTTAACCAGGCAAGTTGACTATGAACCAGTTCTTATTTAAAGCAATGACCCTGAGGGGGAAAAGCAATTATGACTAACTGTCTTGCAGACGGACGGAACAACAGCATTACACCCTTGGCAGTAGATGATCAGATAAATTATTTCAAGCACCATCCTCCTTTTAAAGCTTCCAGTCTGTTATTCTAACTCAATCAGCATGACAGAGTGATCTCCAGCCTTGTCCTCGTCAACACTCACCTGCGTTAACGAGACATTCACTGACATGATGGCAGCTGGTCCTTTTGTGGCAGGGCTGAAATGCAGTGGAAATGTTTTTTGGGGATTAAGTTAATTTTCATGGCAACGAGGGACTTTGCAATTCATTGCAATTCATCTGATCACTCTTCATGACATTCTGGACGAGTATATGCAAATTGCCATCATCAACACTGAGGTAGCAGACTTTGTGAAAATAAGTATTTGTGACATTCTCAAAACTTTTGACATTATGCTGTAAAATACTGTATTTTTGCCCCACAAGGCAGTGTTTGTTCATACCAGTGTTTTGCAAATAAAAACACGTTTGATTTAAGTATATTCCTCGCGTCTGTCTGCGTTTAATTCAGCACCATGGAAAGCATTTGCTATAGCAACGTTATAGTTGTAGTTTAGTCATTAGCAAAGTCCCATTAGGACTTATAAAGGATGGACTTCGGTGATGCTGTCTGCCAGTTTTTGTCATCTGTCCAGCATCCTAGGCAGGGGCCGCGGCAGGGTATGGCTTGGTTGGGATACAGCCCCACCAAGAATGTGTTAGCCCCGCCATGGAATATTAACTGTGCTGACTAGTTGCGTATTTTTGTGGCTTCGATGTCACCTGTTGTGCTCCGGTACCTACCGTAGCTTGGTCTCTCACTCCGTCGATCTCTTAGTTTCTGTGTGCGTGCACTGTAAAAAGTAATTCGGTGCTATTGTCCGTATGACTTAATTTTAAAAACTATGTGCATGTGTGCATGTGTGTATCTATATTTTTGGAACGATCTGCCCACCCCTATTGGGTGTGTAGTGGATAGGTTTGCCAAACGAAGTGAAGGAGTTGAAATAGCGCGAATAGACTATTGTCTAAACTCAGTATTAGTGACTGACTGTCCACGTCTGTTGTTCTTCATGTAATTTTGCGTGTGAAAAAGGAATCAGTCCGGCGTGGTATTTCTACCTACTGGGAAGGGTGTTATGCTCCATTCTATTGTGTATTTATATTGAAATTCAGACGTTGATTTGAGCCCCAACACTGTGTGGATTAGCCCCACCATAGTAAAACATACTCTGGCGCCGCCACTGATACTAGGACAGCACCATACAGTGCAATCAGCAGGTGATGAAACCGAGTACATTCCCGTCAAACGTAATAGTGTTGGCCGCTGTCCTTAGTGCTGAACTTAATCTAAATGTTCATGATAAATCAGAGTCAGAAGCCAGGTTATTTTCTAATCAATATATCTATTTATTTAATCATCATGAAGTAGGCTAAATGTTTATAGAGTTAACGTTCTTTCGAATGGATACTGTATTTAGTATGAGTAAGTAAATGCATAACGTAGACATAGTAGGCTATATCGCAGTACTGGTTGTCTACTGTGTAGACTTGGGCGAACCGTATCACATGACCCAGCTAGCAGCAGTGATCAAGAGGGAGCGCGATGGATGCAGTACTAAATTGTACAATACCCCGTACAGTGTGATCCTCCCTTACGCCAGATTCCTTTCTTATTTGAAACATTTTACTCCCGCTGGGTGAGTACAGCTTTTTCGTAAGCATTTTTTGTCTTCTTTTTCCTCCCGATCTTGGGCTTCACACGTGGGAATTGTTACACGTGTTTTGTCATTTTCTGCATGCAATGTTTGGAATCGTGGATGCACAAAATTACGGCCAAGGCGGAAGCCACTGGAATAGGCGATGTCTGCTTGCGGATCTCTCGATCTTTTTCTTCCCTGAATCTATTATACTCTCGCATCACCTGTTCTTTCTTTTTCTTCTTCCGTTTTTCTCCTTGTCGTATTCTGATGTGGTTTTATTTTTCTGCTCTTCTTTGCGATGTTGGGTTCAAGTCTTTGAAATTGAATTTTGCTTTTCAGTAGGTGAGGATTCAACTTGTTGGATTCAACTGCTTGGAGATGTCTTTTGTGTTTAACTTCTGTTTGTCGACATGTCCTGCCATTGTTTATACTTAGTACAGGTTTACTAGTCTTATCGCATGCCTATTGGCTACTCTGCATATATCGGACCCATATTGTTCACATCATCGATGCTGGGCTGATTTAGAATCCGGTAGTATTGCAATATGTAATTGTTTCAACCCATTTCCACAGACCAAGCCGACTTTTCCCAATAATGGTGTCGTTATTCCTGTCTGCCATTACGGCTTGCATTGATACTTCATGGAATACATTTCTCTTGAGCTAAAGCAGTGGCAATGTTTGATAAATATGTGTACATGTTTGAACTGTAAGTGCTTGTTGGTCTCTGTAAAGGTTCCTAAATGATTGACACATTTATTTAATACTATGAAATTGAGATATCAAGAAGAAGCTTTCACATATGTGTCTATCTGAATACCACATACAGTATTCACCATTACAATTCAATTCAAACCCCACCTGGTTTGGATAACCAGTACAGCTTCCTCCAATATGACAACATAGATGACTGGTGCTAAAACCAGCTTATTTTATTTTCTGTCCCTCTCTCTTAAGCCACATTAAGTCAGGCTGATATTGAATAGATGTGAGGCATTTACAAAACCAATTCACCATTCATACCAGCCAGGTAGAGACACGAATAGGAAACCAATAATTACATTATATTTCACGCACAAACCTGGCTGAACTCTCACAGAGGAGCCTGCCCCATCTGCTAGGGCATTACTTTTGTCAATAGGTTGTGAAAAAATCTTGTGCCCGTACTTGCATTAAAACGATCCACAAAGGGTTCCTCAGCTATCACCAAAATGGAACACGTTTATGGTTACATATAAGATCCCTTTTCACTGAGTATTTTACAAGGAACCCACATGTCTTCTACCTCCAACAAAAATAGTTTTATTCAAGCTATAAAAGAGTCCCGTGTAGAATACTCAGTGAAAAGGATGGGGACAAACAAATAATCTTATGGGAACTAAGAATGTAGGCTGATGAGGACAGTGTTTAACCATAGATCAATCGGAGGCCGGTTTCAGCACCAAGGACAGTGGTCTTCCCTGTCATTGTGAAGCAGGTGGTGTTAAACTCATTCAGTACAGCCGCACCTCAACTCTGACTTAGCCCACTGAAGTACAACCTACTGTGGGTACCCGAGTCCTAGATCCACTGTCCTGTACCTTATGCCTCCTCTACACACTCACCTGTATTATCAGCCAATTAAATACAACTCAAATGACCCACTTACTTTAGCCAGGCAGAACAAACGTATAAAAGCTATATTTGGCATCAACACAAGAGAGGGGAATTAAGGAAATGGAAAATACTTTTGGTGTCAGGAGATATATACGAGCCAAAGCCAGAGCAGGTAACAGTGGGTTGAGTTATGTATGGGGTGGCCTTCCCCAGTGTGTTCTACTGGGTGAAAACTTTGATATTTTGATCAAGCTCACTCCTAAGCCCCATGAGGATTATTGGCATTTCAAAGGTCTTTTACTCGCTTTCTTAAAGGTTTATCAGATGTAATTGCCTTCTCTTCACACTCAAACCTTTGTCTCTCTTTGTCACACGTGAGGAATCTCTATCCTTGTAGGGATTGAAACGTTTTTTATTTGTGGTATTGCGCAGTGCCATTCAATCCAAGTCATAGCAGTTATTTGTACTTTAACACACAAGATCGTCCTGTAATATTCAGACTTCATTCTGCCACTGTCCTCAGTAGTTGCATCATTACTAAAGAAGCAAGTCTGTTCCAGTGGCAGACATATCTTACACGTCCAAGCTATAACACACTACCATAATTCACAGATGAGGTTTGCTGAGAATTTTCTTTTTCACACTTTAATCGAGGAATCAATCTGCTACATGATCATCTTTTTCTCATCTGTCCACAAAAGGGTTTTGAAGAACTCTGAATGTCCTATAACCTAGATACTGTAGGTACCGTAACCTGGCCAACGTATTTGTAACTAGAGCACCTTGCAGTGTAGCTGGTGAAGTCATCTGTGGAAAGTAGTGTCTGACACATCCACGCCTACTTCCTGGAAAATGTTCTCATCTGTCAGAAGGTGTTTCCCCCTTTGTTGTGAGCGATTGCCGAGTGTAGTGCATTCCTTTTTTAATGATGTTGAAAGTATTTATTTTTAGTAAGCCTAAGGTTTTGTTAATGCTAATGAGTGATAGTTTTTAGTTTTTGGTTTCTTTGACATCTATTTCCCATTGATTTTTATTTAAATTTTTTGGGTCCTCATGTACATTTTTTTACATGAAAAAAAACCTTTATTGACCCACGTAATTATCTACACATGCAAACAAAATACATATTCCATGTAGATATTGACTTCTCTACATTGTTCATTTTAAATACAACTACACAGTGCCCGTATCTTCATTTTCTACAAGAATAATAAAAAAAGCCCCCCTCAGGATGCACAGTTCATAAATTTGTTTTAACACCCCCAACATATTTAAAAGCTCTTCCAGGCAGTTCACTAATTCATGGTGCTCTAGTGTTGTACGAGTCCTCACCATCCCCAGTAATGTGGTAGAAAACAAGAGCAGACTTAAGAGGGAAATGCAGGTCTACTAGCAAGACTAAATATTCACATCACCTACACTATAAAAAACAACCAATAGAATCTACTCAATAAATGTGAGGTAACAATTTGCACTCTGTTTGTGTAAAGGTACGCTACTTTACTTTACTTTAAACATGTGGTGAAATCTACCCAAACAAACAGAGTGCAAATTGTTACCTCACATTTATTGATTAGATTCTATAGGTTGTTTTTTATTGTTTATATTCCTTCCTTATTATTCCTTTAATAATTACACCTCACTGACCAGGATAACCATTCATAACATTCCAGTGCTCATGTATACTAAATATTAAATACTGTTGTCATTTCTAAACAGAAATTAATTCATACACAAATACCTGAAATTAAACTTCAAATGAATTTTTGGATTTCAAATCCACATTCTTGAAATAGAAAAAAAAACAGAAAGAATTCTTCACTGTCCCAGTTCTGTAATTAAAAACATTTTTAAGTAGAAAACCCTTGTTGTCTCGAACTATTACATGTTGTGAATCTTTGTTTCTTTGTGCTTTTCTCCAATTCCTAACCTGATATTTGTGATCCCTAAAGTAGGATTTAATTTGTAAGTTAAAGGTGCACTCATCAAAACGACTGATATTTGTGATGCTTAAAGTAGGATTTAATTTGTAAGTTAAAGGTGCAATCATCAAAACAACTGCGCTGCACTGCAGATAATGCACCATGTTCTCATTGCAGGTTGTGGGTAACCGTACGTAATGGATATTTCACCGCATTACGTAGACAGATTTACGGATATGGCCATTCAAATGTGAACGTTTGTACGTATTAAATGGTCATTCTACCGGAACATTTCTAGGAATTTTTTAGTATGTATAAGCACTTACATACAGTATGTAACATATGTTTGTGATTTGTTTCCTATATGGCCTCTTCACATATTCAATTCATTACACAGTCCGGCCGTTTTGTCAACCAATCAATTTGATGAGTTTGAGATATTTTTGTCTGCTGGAAGACTCCACAGCATTCAACAGAAACACAGTGGGTTGAAGCAATCCCATACCTCCATGAACTATTAACTTCATGTCTTGTGCATTTCAGGGCCCTGTTCTGAGGCAGCTAAGCAATCCTTGTTAATTATAGTTCACCCATCATAATAAATCAATCAATTATTTATGTGTGTATTTATTTATTTTTGGTGAGGAGGGGCAGCCATGAGTGGAGGGTATACGCGTCATCTGTATGCTATAAATGTTTTGGCCTCAGTTTCACCGCCCACTTTTTGAATTATTTATTTATTTATTTTTGAATGCCTGCACAACCCCACCCACCAGCTGACAAACACAACTCAAATCTGGACACACCTCAAATCTGGACACACCCCTAATCTGGATACACCCCAAATCTGGACACACTCCTTATCTGGAAACACCTCAAATCTGGACACACCCCTAATCTGGACACACCCCAAATCTGGACACACTCCTAATCTGGACACACCCCTAATCTGGACACACCCCTAATCTGGACACACCCCAAATCTGGACACACTCCTAATCTGGACACACTCCTAATCTGGACACACTCCTAACCTGGATTTACCCCTAATCTAGATACACCCCTAATCTGGACAGCACCAACCACAGGTCTCTGAGCCCCACTGGAAGAGTATATTTGCCTTTTTATTTTTTATTTCATAGATGTGTCTAGATGCATAGCTGTGCCTGTCTTGACTCTTTAGCAAAGTTGGGATCTTATCCGTCTTTGTCAACCCAGCCCTCTTCATTGGACACATTTGAAAACCCGAACAGAGCAGATTGGTGTAAGATTTCTATGTTTGTTGTGGCCAATCAATTATTTATTGTAGGCATAATATTGTTTTCTTTGAAAATGTTGTTGTTGCTAGTATGCTAAATTACCATAATGCTGAAGGAGTCAAGAAACCCATATTTCATTTCTCAAAGACCCACTTAAACCGATGTAAATACTGAAGAGAAATGTCTGGTGGGCAATTAAACACTACAGATCAGCACTAAGGTTTGATGATGTTGTTGGGCCGGGGACCTTGTACATGAAATTAGCCTTTTGTCTAATATATTAGGTAGTGTGAACCGTAAACACAGTGTACATTACTCCACTGAAGGTAGCTGGTGTTCCACCACTATGGCACCGAACCAACATCAAATAACACCCTGGAATGTTGAAGACGAGAAGTGGTACTAGTCTAGAGTGGCCAATCAAGAAGTGGTACTAGTCTAGAGTGGCCAATCAAGAAGTGGTACTAGTCTAGAGTGGCCAATCAAGAAGTGGAACTAGTCTAGAGTGGCTAATCAAGGCTTGAAATCCGAATCAGAAACTTTCACTGATGGTGAGAGCTGAACACAGCATTTGGTGTTCGGCACTTCACAGACCTTGAGGACGTAACAGCGGTTTGCTGCTGAAAAGTAGGCCAAATTGCCTTAAGGAAGCTCATTTGTGGATACAAGATGTATTTGTCTGTAGTAGCTGTTGCGTAAGCCTGTGCAAACAAGCAAAAGTTTCAGGGAATCTACATGTCATAACCTTTTAATTAAAATTTTTATATCCTCATTTGGAGACCAACTACAGTATTTCTACAATATTTAATGTATTTATTTGTTAAAATCTCTTTTATTTGAGTTTACTTTTCACAGCAGTTTACATTTCTTTCAATTCATACATTTCTAACTTTCTGTTTTTACAAAAACATTTATTTATTTATTTTTTTATTTATTTTATTTTATTTTTTAAAACAAAGACATTTAAAACACATTCATTCCTACTTTATATAGTTTTCAGTTTGGTCTCCAAATAATGAAGGGTTCACTCTAGCCATACTGTCTTTGAAACTACAAATGTTGTATTCTTCTTGGGTCATCAGGACCCCATTGTAGCATCTCATTCTTTCCCTCTTGTATGTGGGCGCGGCGCTGACTGGGATGTGAGGTGCGCTGATGATTTTGGTTGGCTGGGTGGGGTTGAGGTTTGGTGGGGATTCTTTTTGATTAATTCTTTTACTTATTGTTTTGTCTGCTTTTATTTTCCTTTTCTTATGTTTGTCTGAGATTGGGGTGATGACTAATTCCTCTTCCTCGTCTTTTATTGTCTGTGGCTGAGATTTGGATAGTGGGTCTTGGTCCTGGTCCGTCAGTTGTGATGGTTCTGATTCTGACTCTTCTGGTGGAGGTGTGGACAGGGTGGAGGCTGGGGAGCCCAGACTGGCTAGGTGCTGCAGGGGTGATTTGTGACCGTGTTGGCAAAAGTCTCCCTCTGGTGCTAGTTCTTGGGTGTGTGGTAATTCTAATAGCGGTGTATGTTCTGGATCTGTGATTAAGTGCAGTGTAGTATCTGACCTTTGTGTTGGCTCTGGTGCTGGTGCTGGTACTGGTGCTGGTGCTGGTACTGGTGCTGATCCTGATCCTTGTGCTGGTTCCTCTGTAATACCCCTGGTGTCTGATGGTGAGGGTGTTGGTTCTGTTCCCGGTGAAGGTGCTGTGGCTATTGTAACCGATACAACTGGTACGGTTATTGCTTCTGATGTAGAGTTTCCTGATGCTGAGTCCTGGTATGTACCTCTTTGGGAACGGGCCCTGTTGGAATAGGATGTTGGGCAGTTTTTAAAAACATGCCCCTCGTTCCCGCAGAGGTTACATTTTCTGTCCTGTGTGCAGTCTTTGGTTAGGTGTTCTTCACCACAGTTCTTGCACTGGATTACTGTGCAGGTTGCTGCAAAGTGCTGAGATGACCCGCAGTTCCTGCACAGTTTTGGCATGCCATAGTAATATATCTGTCCCCTGTTATTCCCGATCATTATGGTGCTGGGCAGGTGTATGATGTTTCCAGCTGGGTCCCTCTTGAGTTTTATGTTGCACCTCCTGCCGCCTGTCCACACCCCGTCCTCGTCTCTCAGTTGTTGGATCTCGGATTCCACTCCTGCGTATCGGGCTAGCCAGGTTTGGATGTCAAAGTCTTGGACTGTTTCATTGTAGAAAATAATGGTAACTGCTTTCCTGTCCTGTTCTGTGATGGGTTCTGTATTACATTTTGAAAATGCTCCTCTATGTTTATCTGCTTTGTATTTCTGCCAAAAGAGTGTTAATGATTCTATTGTTTTGAAACTTATCTCGAAGATGTCTTGTGGGCCTGGTAACTTAAAGAGGCAATTCAAGTCTCTAGGATTATAGCCTAGCTCCTTCTGTAGGACTGTCCTACTGAATTCTAGTCGTTGCATCGGTGCTTGATCTTCTGTTCTTCTATGGGTCATCCTGACGGCATTGTGTCTTCGTACGGACCTGGAGTCCATCGTTGCAATTCTAGGGGGGCTGTGGGGGGGAATGAGAGAGGAAAAACGGAGGCTTTCAGTGGGGGGAGGGATAACTGAGGGGGGTTGTTAAAGGGGGGTAAGAAGAATATGAGTTTTTTACTTCCCTTTGGGAGAAGGGAATCGTGCCTCTTGGGGACGCCCGCCGT
>JACXGM010011807.1:0-17959 GCA_016801145.1 Umbra pygmaea
TTTTCTGACCAACAATGGCCACCAAAGTGCTTTACATTGCCTCACACTCACCCATTCATTCACACATTCATACACCGACGGCGGTGTCAGCCATGCAAGGCGCCAGCCAGCTCGTCGGGAGCAACTGGGGTTAGGTGTCTTGCTCATGGACACCTCGACACTTGGTCAGGAGGACCCGGGGATCGAACCACCAACCTTCTGATTGCTGGACAACCTACTTGACCCACTGAGCCACTGCCGCCCCTCTTCTGGTCTGGAGACTTGGGTGACCTCTTCTGGTCTGGAAACTTGGGTGACCTCTTCTGGTCTGGAAACTTGGGTGACCTCTTCTGGTCATGGAGCGGAACCACTGGCCTCTTCTGGCCGTGGAGCGGAAACACCGGCCTCTTGTGACCAAGGAATTTGGGCAATCAGGGTCCTGCCAGGACATCGAGAGGCCCCAATGGCTTCCAAACAGGACATTAGCTGAGGGGATCGGGTGAGCAGCTGCTTCACAAGGAAGATCTCAGCCTCTGTCTGGAGTGACCCATAACCGGCCCTCCAAACGAAGAACTGGCTAACCAAGTCTGGACGGGCACTGATGGCTTGGCCGCATTGGTTCATCCACTCCCGATAGTCCTCGTCCACTTCGGGGTCGTTCCTTAATTGAGTGAAGATTAAATCCCTCTGGGAACTGAGGCCGGTGACCATCTTGGAACTGGGGCTGGTAGCCATCTTAGAAATGGGGCTGGTAGCCATCGTGGAACTGAGGCTGGTAGCCATCGTGGAACTGGGGCTGGTAGCCATCGTGGAACTGGGGCTGGTAGCCATCGTGGAACTGAGGCTGGTAGCCAGCGTGGAACTGAGGCTGGTAGCCAGCATGGAACTGGGGCTGGTAGCCATCCTGGAATTGGGACTAGTAGTCTTCTTGGAACTGGGACTAGTAGCCTTCTTGGAACTGGACTAGTAGCCTTCTTGGAACTGGGACTAGTAGCCTTCTTGGAACTGGGACTAGTAGCCTTCTTGGAACTGGGACTAGTAGCCTTCTTGGAACTGGGACTGGGTGCCCTCTTTGGAACTTCAAAAGGGGCAGTTGTCCCAAAGACACGACGGGGAAGGATGTAGTCCCCATCCATAGCCTCCCTGACTAAAAAGTCCTCATAGGAGGCTTCGTAGAGGTCCCATAGAGGATCCTCCTGGGCCCAGCCACCGTAAACCAGCTCAGTCCCAGCCATTTTGTATAGTGCGAGGTATTCTGTAATGATTCACTTCAATAGTAAAAAAAGAACAATGTTTATTTTTTTTAAACAGGTATGTATGTCCAACGTCTAAGGCACAGAATATCCAAGGCAGAATTATCCATAAAACATAGCAGGGTCAGGCCAGAATGTCAACAACAGGTTTAGCAAAGGTACAGGGGAAATCCAAGGCAGAATAAGTCATACACAAAGCAGAGGTCAAACCAGGACAACAATACCGGAATAGAATTCTCAGAAAATGAAATCAATACCCACAATATCTTGCGAAGAGACAATGTGTGTGTGTGGCTTAAATATAGTGTGGGTGAGAGCAGGTGTTCAGAATTTGGATGATTGAGTCCGGGTTATGGGAATTGTAGTTCTGAACAGGCATGACTAGGGAAGCTGTAGTCCACAGGAAGAAGAACTGGGGAATGGGAATTGTAGTTCTGAGCAATGTAGAATAGGGAAGTGGCAGTTTCCAGGGAAGGGGAACTGGGGAACGTTACAAAGTCTGACAAAAGTCCATGTAAGTATAACAAAAGTTCAAGTTTTCCTCAGTCTGACAAAAGTCCATGTAAGTATGACAAAAGTTCAAGTTTTCCTCAGTCTGACAAAAGTCCATGTAAGAATGACAAAAGTTCAAGTTTTCCTCAGTCTGACAAAAATGTATTTTTAAACTATACCTACAGGGGGCAGCACTCAATGTTAAAACTGTAGTGTAATTTAAGTAAAAGTGCTGCTTTCTGTAGGTATAGTTAAAAAATTAATTTTGTCAAACTAAGGAAAACTTGAACTTTTGTCATACTTACTTGAAATATTTTCATACTTACTTGAACTTTGGTCAGACTTACTTGAATTTTTGTCAGACTTACATTAACTTTTGTAACAATGCGTAATAGTGTGTATTAGTATTGTAATATTGTGTATTGGTATTGTGATAGTGTGTATTAGTATTGCAATATTGTGTAATAGTGTGTATTAGTGTTGAAATAGTGTGTATTAGTATTGTAATAGCGTGCATTATTATTGCAAGTGTGTGAAATTGTAACGTCCAGCCCTGTTGGGGCTGACTATTATGCCCCTCTTTTGTGTTATGTTATGTTTCATGTATTCAGTATCTATTTACGGTGGTTCAGTTTGACTGTTTGGTTTTGTAGGTTCTTTCCCAGTGTGTGGTGTATGGTTCCCCCTAGTGTCCCTTTTGTGCCTTGCCATGTATTGTCTCAAGATGTCTCCCGGTGTGCTTTGTTTTGGGTTTAGGTTCCCGCCCCTCACTCCCTTGTCTTGTCACATGTTGTAGTTATCCAATAGATCACGGTGTTTAATTCCCATGTACAGGTGTTGTTCATTGTCCTCGTTAGTAAGTGTATTTAAGTTGAGTGTTTGGTCTTGTCTCTTGTTGGTCAATGTATCCTGTGACGTGTCCTGTTCCGGTGTCTAATATTTCAAGTGTAGTTATATCGTTTCGCCCCTCGTGGCAGTTTTAGTTTGTTCTATAAGTATTTGTTTAATGAACTTAAGTTATTATTGCAACCTTCGCGCCTGTCTCTATATTCACAAGGGGATACGTGACAGAAATAGTGTCTATTAGTCTTGTAGTAGTATGTATTAGCATTGTAATTGTGTGTAAAAGTGTGTTTTAGTGTTGTACTAGTGTGTATTAGTGTTGTAAGTGTCTATTAATCTTGTAGTTTTGTGTGTCTTTATAGTAACAGTGTGTATTAGTATTGTAACAGTGCATAATAGTGTTGAAATAGTGTGTGTTAGTATGGTGATAGTGTGTATTAGCATTGTAATAGTGTGTGTTAGTATGGTGATAGTGTGTATTAGTATTGTAATAGTGTGTATTAGTATTGCAATAGTTTGTAATAGTGTGTATTATTATTGAAGCTTCAGCTGAAGAAATATCTTCGAAATGCCCCTATGGAAGATCAACTACAAAAGGATACCCCTTAAAGCTACACTGTGTATTTCTTTGAGTTGATTCTTAGAAAAAAACTTTTTTCTTTCAAAAACATGTGCTCATTCATGTGTAATTACTTCCACCAACTAATCAAAGTATTTTCGTAAGCGTAGAATCTTCCATTCACAATACATACAATGGTGCCGCTCGAATTGCGGCAGTCATGTTACGCCTTCATCTTTAAAATACATTCGCCAAAGAGGGACATACCTGGAATTTCAAGCTCGGCCTTTCGCGCTTTTACACTAGTGGCACCGTGACGAATGTCAGGGGGAGATTACTCACGACTGCCGGAAAATTTCAAAGTCTGTTGAAGATGTAAGATCATGCCTATTCTCGAGGACATGTAATGGCAGCACTGGCCCAAGCTGTACAGTAGGCAAGAACTGCCTGGCAGTTTTTCCCCCCCCAAAAAAAAAAAAAAAAAAAAAAAAAGAACTGGCTGGCAATACGAACTCGGATTTTCGGTTTCAAAATAATAGCGCTTGTGGTTCATTGCAATAATCATTGTTTATTCATTGCATAGGTAGTGTCCATGTTCATGTTTTGCTAAAATTTGTATTCTGTTGGAATAAAACATACTCCAACAAATGTTTTTCAAATGTAATCATGTTTTCACATGAGACACTAACAATTTATTCAATCAAATTGTGTGTAAAACATATTTGTTATTTTATTAATAAAACGTGTTAAATTATTATTTTTGCTATCACATGCTCTTATTGTTTCTTTACACACAATACAATTGCATTTGGTTACCATTCACGGGCTGTGTAATGAATTAACAATGATTATTGCAATGAATCAAAACGAGCGCTATTGTTTTGAAAGAAAAAACTAATAACCAGGTTCACGTTGCTGGTATAATAACGTGAGGGGCTTCAGTTGCTTGTCATATACAATTTCACCACTAGATGGGAGCAATTCTTACACAATGCAGCTTTAATTTCAAAGGTCCCAAATTGTCAAAATCTACATTTGCTGGCTGTTTTCATGATAACTAAGGTCTAGAGGCTATGTAACTTGCCTACCATGTATGAGTCAACAGAGTCAACCAACAGACAAATCCCCACTGGCTACATTAAAAAGCTGAGCCTGAAAACAAGTCGTTTGGACTTCTGTGGTTTTGTTACATCACAAAAGGTTTAACTCCTCCTTCAGTCACCCCCCGTCACTGTACACCGGGACTACAAGTGTTAGTCCATTGAATTTATTACATCACAGAAAAATCTCTAGAAATGCACTCTTAGCTTGGTCATGAAACCGAAAATGAAACTTAAAAAAATAATTACCTTTTTGAAACATTCCGCTGTAAACATGATGAGGATGTGGTTGGTCGTCTCCTGTCGTTTGGGGTCTGAGTCTGGCTGTTACACCTTGGCAGGACTTGGCCAGCAGTGGCAGAAAAATGAGACTCGAATTGGACTCATGTAAAATATATGTGTATGTTTCTGTTAATGGTATATTGTGTTTCTTCATATTCCAGTCTAAGGTACTGTTGATTTCTGTTAGTTCCTGTTGAGTGTATTATGAAACTGTGGCACCCCCCCCCCGATCACCAGAAACTACGTATAGGATTCTACTCTGTTTTTCGCTCGTTAAGTAATTACTGATTGAATTCAGACACTATTGGTAGATCACATTTAAGCTCTGGTGATTCAGGGGTGTGGTGTGGTTCATTGAGAAGTCTGTCGAAGGTTGTCGTGCTGGTGTTTGCTTAGGATATTCCCTGAGTTGGAGCTATTGATGGCATTCTGTAGGTATTCCACTATTTTGTGTCTTCACCACTTAAGTGTTGTAAGTGGAATATAAATATTTATATGTTATACTGTTAGCCATGCTTAAGCTCAGTACATTAGTCACGTCTACGCCCCGTTAGAGCATAGTAATTTATGTATATCCTTGTGCTGCTACAGTTTCTATCCGTCCGCAATTAGGGGAGATTCTATTGTTCAACATTTTTAAACCCAACCAGTCATTAAACCCAACCAGTACTCCACTATCTGCCCTGGTCTTCTTCCTTCTCCACCACACCACCAGATCATGACATGTATGGTCAACATGTATGGTCTGACACGGTTCCATTTTTCCATTTTATCAGTCTTTATTTACCTTAATAATAAGAGTTTCACCAGGTGAAAGCAGGCTACAGCATGTTACATGTGTTTGGCCTGGCCATGCGTCAGTCAGAAAACAACCAGCAAATCAAAAAAGAGGTCATGAATATTAGTTAGACAGGCCTAAATTGACCTGTTTTTGGCAGAGCTGCTGTCGGAGGAGCTGTAAAACTATATTAGCTTGCTACTTGCTACTA
The DNA here is from genome assembly GCA_016801145.1 of Umbra pygmaea. NCBI lineage: Eukaryota > Metazoa > Chordata > Actinopteri > Esociformes > Umbridae > Umbra > Umbra pygmaea. The sequence goes on from JACXGM010011807.1 coordinate 5,498, forward strand.
TCGGAATCAGAGCCTCTCGCTTCCAATTAAAGATGGATACAAGTTACAGGATATCCATTTCTGCTTAAAAACTAATCCTTCATGACATTACTGCAATGATGTTTATACATTTTTATCATAGCCTATTTTTATAACTTGCCAGCTAAAACTGATAAGCACTTTGCAGCATGGGCTCAACCTTCTTCTAAAAATGGGACCGAATTGTGTAGTGTAAATGGAAAGAAATCCTTTCATTCACGATCATGTTGTGAATGTAAATGTCAGTTTAAAATACAAGGCTAAATTGATAAATTTAAGGAAGTTATTTTTAAGTTAAATGCAGGCAAACTTCACTGATCGGTTGTTAGGGTCTGTCTTCTGTAGCACTCAAAAGAGCAGGCGATGTAACAAAGCTTTCGATTTGACAAGGCAAATCTGACTAGCTAACATGTCCAATACATCGTGAAATTACTGTTTTTTCACAAGTAATCATGGTTATTTTGTAAATTACAATGAAGTTAAGGGTGTAACCTATACAAAACATAAAAAAATATATCAATTTGGGCAGGGAACACATTTTCGATCTTTTTTGGCCTATAGCAAACAAGGAGTGAACACGAAATCAGACGGGTTCTTTCTTGTAGTCCGCCACACAATTATACAATTTATTCTTCAGACAAGCTTGTGCAGGTTGTGGTTTCTTTTTTTGTCATCACAACATTTCAGCCGTATTGTTTCGGTGATACAAATCTTTCTGCCATTAACCGAAAATGTACTTTTCTGACATTTTTGGCCGAAGATTTTCAATGTCCGAATATTCGGTGCATCCCTAGTTGTGTGTAATATTGTGTATTAGTGTCTATTAGTATTGTAATTGTTTGTATTATTATTGAAGCTTCAGCTTATTTTTTTTTCTACATGCCTCTATGGAAGATCAACTACAAAACGATGAAACAATGTACATCAAATAACTGCTAAACTACTTAAAAAGTAGAACAGGTATGAAAGTCCAAAACCTTATTGAATCGGTTCTGGTCAAGTGATATTATTTACACAACAGTTTCTCTGTCTTTCACAAAAATAAACACATACAGAAAGGATCTATGAAATGAATAACAGCTTACATTTTTTGAAGAATGCTGGGAAATGTAAGTATACAAAATGAAAGAGAAACAATACATAACCTACTGATTTTGTGAAGCACCCAGAACACATCGTATTATTAAGCGATATGATATATTTAGTCTAAAAGATGATATAAAACATATTGTACATTTGTTTAGTAAACGTAATGCAGTTTACAGTGCCATTTACCATTGATTGTATCCCTAGATAAGGTACACTATCTCGGGAAATTGTGAAGTGTTCTTGCGGCCACTCTTAGTTTCTGGGTGGACTAACTGTGTGGTGGGTTTAGAGCTGGTGGAGTAACTGGGTAAATAGCTGGAGTGGACGGAGTGGACGGAGTTAGTGGGTGGAGTGGGCAGAGTAACTGTGTGGTGTGGTTGGAGTGGGTGGAGTAACTGAGTGGAGTTGGCATAGTAACTGTCTGGAGAAACTGGGTGGAGTGGGCTAAATAACTGTGTGGAGTGTTTGGAGTGGGCGGAGTAACTGGTTGGAGTGTATGTAAAAACTGGGTGGAGTGGGCAGAGTAACTGGCTGGAGTGTTTAGTTAGTATAAAAATTATAATAAACACTATTACACACTATAACACACTATTAGAATGCTAAAATACAACTACAATACTAATACACAATATTACACACTATTACAATACTAAGACACATTATTACAACAAACATATATTTACTATTACGACACCAATAAATACTATTACAACCTTAATATACACTATTAAACACTTTTACAAGAATAATGGACACTATCACACATTATTACAACACTAATACATACTATCACACACTATTACAAGACTAATACAAACTATTACAAGACTAATACAAACTACTACAATAGAAATACACACTATTACAATACTAACACACACTATTACAAGACTAATACATAATATTACGCACTATTACAACACTAATACACACTAATACACACTACTATATACTATTAAAGTACCAATACACACTTTTACAATACCTATACACACTATTACAACACTAATACATACTATTGCAACACTAATAGACAATACAAAAACACTAATACAGACGATTACACACTATTACAACATTATTAAATAATATTACAACATTAATACACACTATTAAAAATAACATAAGACTAATATATAATATTATAAACTATTACAATAGTAATACACACTTTTACAATACTAATACACACTATTACAACACTATTACAACACTATTACACACAATGAAACCACCAATACATGCTATTACAACTCTAATAGACACTATTACACACTATTACAAACTTACAACACTAATGCACACTATTACAATACACATACACACTATTACAAACTATTACAACACTGATAAATACTATTACAACACTAATACACACTATTACACACTATTACAACACTAATACACACTATTACAAAACTAATATAAACTATTACACACTATTACAAAAGTTCTTGAAAGTCTGACAAAAGCTAATGTAAGTATGACAAAAGTTCAAGTTTTCCGGAGTCTGACAAAAGTTCAAGTAAATCTGACAAAAGTTCAAGTTTTACTAAGTCTGACAAACGTTCATGTAAGTATGACAAAAGTTCAAGTTTTGCTAAGTCTGAAAAATGTTCATCTAAGTGTGACAAAAGTTCAAGTAAGTCTGACAAAAGTTCAAGTAAGTCTGACAAAAGTTCAAGTTTTCCTGAGCATGACAAAAGTTAATGTAAGTCTGACAAAAGTTCAAGTTTTGCTAAGTCTGACAATTGTTCATATAAGTCTGACAAAAGTTCAAGTATGTCTAAAAAAAGTATAAATTTTCCTGAGTATGACAAAAGTTCAAGAAAAGTATGACAAAAGTTCAAGTAAGTATGACAAAAGTTCAAGTAAGTCTGACAAAATTTCAAGTTTTCCTCTGTCTGACAAAACTTAATGTAAGTATGACAAAAGTTCAAGTTTTCCTAAATCTGACAAAAGTTAATCAGAGTCTGACAAAAGTCCATGTAAGTCGGACAAAAGTTCAAGTATGACAAAATTCAAGTTTATCTAAGTCTGACAAAAGATAATGTAAGTCTGACAAATGTTCATCTAAGTGTGACAAAAGTTTAAGTAAGTCTGACAAATGTTCAAGTAAGTATGACAAAAGTTCAACTTTTCCTGAGTCTGACACAATAAATGTAAGTCTGACAAAAGTTCATCTAAGTGTGACAAAAGTTTAAGTAAGTCTGACAAATGTTCAAGTAAGTTTGACAAAAGTTCAAGTAAGTTTGACAAAAGTTCAAGTAAGTCTGACAAAAGTTCAAGTTTTCCTGTCTGACAAAAGTTAATGTAAGTATGACAAAAGTTCAAGTACGTTTGAGAAAAGTTCAAGTAAGTCTGACAAAAGTTCAAGAAAGTTTGACAGAAGTTCAAGTAGGTCTGACAAAAGTTCAAGTTTTCCTGAGTCTGACAAAAGTTCATGTAAGTCTGAAAAAAGTTCAAGTAAGTTTGACAAACGTTAATGTAAGTCTGACAATGTTCGAAAATGGACACTGTACACGAGGGGCAAAACAGTAGGTAGTACACTCGAGAACCAAACACCACGCATTATGAACATGTACATTAAACATTGACCGACAGGGAACAAGACCAAACACCCAACTGAAATACTACACCTAACTAGACACAATGGGAAACACCTGGGGACCAGGACTAACAATGACGACACCTACCTGAGAATCCATAAGACACGACAGAGGCACTAGAGGGAGACAAACATTACAAAACACATAGATGAGTAATCAAATACCTGCAACACAGGACACAAGAGGGATATCTATGAACACACAGGGTAGTAATTATAAGGACACATGAGGAAATAAACAGACCAACCAAACCACCATAATAAATACTGAAAACACTGAAGAACAAAATACACGCACACTAGGAACAAGACACATACGACCTAATAAAACAAAGGGAAGTCCTTAATCGCAGCCCACCAGTGCTGGACGTCACAGAACCCCCCCCCCCAGGCCCACAACACTGGGGTCGGCGAGACAGAGGGCCCGGGGTCAGGAGGGACAGAGGGCGGCCCGGTATTGGGGGGAACAGAGGGCAGCCCGGGGTCAGGAGGGACAGAGGGCGACCTGGGGTCGGGGGGAACAGAGGGTGGGAGCTCAGAGGGAGCCCTGGCACAAGCAGGGGGTCTTGGTGCCCTGGCACAAGCAAGGGGTCTTGGAGCCCTGGCACCAGCAGGGGGTCTGGGAGCCCTGGCGGCAGGGTGTTTGGGAGTCTGGACAGCGGCGTTAGCGACGGGGGTCCGGAGGACAGCGGCATCAGCGACGGGGGTCCGGAGTACAGCGGCGTCAGCGACGGGGGTCCAGAGGTCAGCGGCGGCTGAGCAGGGAGTCCGGACTCCTCCCAGGAGGCATCATCACCAAACCCTGGCGGCGGAGGGAGGAGGAGGACCTCCAGGTCAATGGCCAGGTGGGGCTCAGGCGTGGGTGATGCAGAGCAGGCGGCCGGAGACTCTAGCGGTGGGCAGACTGCTGGAGGTTGTGGACAGACTGCTGGCGGCTGTGGGCAGACTGCTGGAGGCTGTGGGCAGACCGCCGGAGGCTGTGGGCAGACCGCCGGAGGCTGTGGGCAGACTGCTGGAGGCTGTGGCAGCAGAAAGCGGGCTGCTAGAGGCACCAGTGCAGAGGGCGCGGACCTGCTTATGAGAACAGGAATGTCCTCTTCCTCACTCTCATAACGGGGAGGTCGGCCATCTAGGGACAGGAGGCCCTAACCCTGCGACAGGGAGCTCTGGTACGGGGGCTAACACCCTGGACCGAAGGGCTAGGGGCAGGAACTGGGGCCCTAGGGGCAGGAACTGGGTTCCTAGGGGCAGGAACTGGGGCTCTAGGGGCAGGACCTGGAGGCCTAGGGGCAGTAACTGGAGGCCTAAGGGCAGTAACTGGAGGCCTATGGGGCAGTAACTAGAGGCCTATGGGGCAGTACCTGGAGGCCTAGGGGGATTAACTGGAGGCCTAGGAGGTCTAGCCTGAGAGCTAGAGGCATAGCCGGCCTGGGAGCCGGAGAAAGAACAAGCCTGTGAGCTAGCTGGGCTACTAATACTAGCCTGAATGCTAGTGGGACTATATAAACCAGCCTGAAAGCTAGAAGACTTGGTACTCAGACGGGGGTCCCTATGTAGACTACCGCCCTGCACCTGAGTATGGGGGGCTTCAACATCATAGCTAGGAGTGGTAGCCTGTCTGCAGGGGAACCTAGCCAGAGAGGGAGAGGAGCTAAGCGGGGAGCTGGAGCTACAGAGGTAGCCTGTGACGTAGAGAAGCTGGGAGAGGTAGCCTCAATGCTAAGGGTTCTGAAGGAGCTAGCGGGGGGAGTACAGCTATCCTGTACACTAGGGAAGCTGCCGGGATACAGAGCAGCCCTACCCGAAGGAGAAGAGGCCATCCGGGGCTGCAGTGGAGTCGGCTTTGGTGGTGTTCTCCGAATAGCCCTTCTCGTCCATTCAGGGGGTATCTCCCTCTCCTCCTCCTCCTCCTCCCAGAAGTCACAGTCCTCGTCCTCCTCCGACCTCTCCTCTCCACCGTAGAGGTGCTAGACTGCGGCCCACTCGGAGACCCTTAATATGCCCCCGAGGTATAGCTCCGCCGTGTCGTCGTCCTCCTCCACCTCCATGTGGGAATCCTCCTCGTCTGAGCAATCGACATCCCACATGGAGGCAAGACGGACTCGCTCCGTCAACTGTTCGCTCTCTATGGCGTAAGGAGAGTAAGCAGCCAGCGTCCACCCAAAAAACACCTCTGAGAGAGAGTGGAAAGCTCTCCTTGGGTCCTTGGCTACTCCTTTGCTGCCTTGTAGGTTGAAGGTCGGTCAATCTCTAACATGCCCTTTCCATGGTGTAAACACAAAAGAGGCAAGCACGAAGGAGATGCAATCAAATGTGGTTTAATTACCAGAATACTCAGAAACAAACACTGCCACGAGGGGTAAAACAGTAGGTAGTACACTCGAGAACCAAACACCACGCAACATGAACACGTACATTAAACATTGACCGACAGGGAACAAGACCAAACACCCAACTGAAATACTACACCTAACTAGACACAATGGGAAACACCTGGGGACCAGGACTAACAATGACGTCACCGACCTGAGAACCCGTAAGACACGACAGAGGCACTAGAGGGAGACAAACATTACAAAACACATAGGGGAGTAATCAAATACCTGTAACACAGGACACAAGGGGGATATCTATGAACACACAGTAGTAATTATAAGGACACATGAGGAAATAAACAGACCAACCAAACCACCGTAATAAATACTGAAAACACTGAAGAACAAAATACACACACACTAGGAACAAGACACATACGACCTAATAAAACAAAGGGAAGTCCTTAATCGCAGCCCATCAGGGCTGGACGTCACATCTACACTGCAATGTAAAGTTTGAATCTTTTAGTTCTCCAATACGTAATATAGTACACTTATCGTAATTCGATTTTAATCTAGATATGTCTGAAAAGGTATCAAGATCCTTTAGGGGGCTATTTAATGATTCCAACTATGGTTGCAAATGGAAACATGAGTCATCGGCATACAAAGACACCTTTGTTGGTAAGCCATGGATTTCCAGGCCCTTAATGTTGTTGTTAGTTCTGATTTTATTGGCTAACATTTCAATTGCAACAGTAAAAAGGTAAGCGGACAGAAGACAGCCCTGCTTAACTCCTCCGACAGATTGAAATCTTGCGAGATATAGCCATTATTTATCATTTTACATCTAGGGTTACTATACATAATTTTATTTCAATTTATAAGAGAGTCTCCAAAATTGAAATATTCCAAGCATTTATATATAAAGTCCAATCAAACTTTATCAAAGGCTTTTTCAAAATCAGCTATAAAAATTAGGCCTGATAGTCCTGATAGTTCATAGTGTTCTATTGTTTCTAAAACTTGTCTAATATTGTCTCCAACATTTGGCTAATATTTTGGCATCACAGCATTGCAGTGTAAAAGGCCTCCATTTTTTTAAATATACAGGGTCTTTATATGCTCCGCTTGGGTCCGGTTTCAATAATAATGAAATCAGGCCTTCTTGTTGTGTGTCTGACAATCTACTGTTTACATACGAATGATTAAAACATGCCAATAATGGACCTCTTAATATGTCAAAAAAAGTTAGGTATACCTATACTGGAATGCCATCCAGTCCGGGAGTTTTTCCATCTTTAAATGTTGTAAGAGCTTAAAGCATTTCCTCTTCAGTAATGAGTCCTTCGCATGAATCTCTTTGTATATTTGTTAGTTTTAAGTTATTATTAGGGAAAAAAACTCATACAATTATAATCTGTTAAAGGTAATGAAGAAGACTGAAAGAAAAACATCTGTTTGAAGTATTTTACTTCCTGTTTCAGATTTTCATTTGGCGAGTTGTAAGTGGATCCTTCATTAGTGACTAATTTCAGTACATTCTTCTTGGTGGCATTCCTATGTTGAAGATTAAAAAAAGGATGTGCATTTTTCTCCATATTCCATCCAGTTTTGCTTTATTTTTATAATAAATTGTATTGGATATACTTGTATGAGTTCCTTCATTTCTTTTTGTTTTTCCTCCATATTATAGCTGTTACTGTTATCAATCTGACCTATTATGTCCGCAATTCCTTTGGTTAGTATTGACTCTTTTAATATGAATTATTTTTTTTCAAAGAAGAGTACTAAATTGCATGGCCTCTAAAGGCACATTTAAAAACATCCCACACAATAAGCGGGTCTGCTGTACCTATGTTATGTGTGAAAAATTCTAATATAAATTGTTTAGTCCTAGCTAAAAAGGAATTATCCTCGAGTAAGCCTTGATTAAATTTCCAGTACCCTCTTCCCAGTGGAACTTCTATAAGAACAATATTAATGCCAATTATATGATGATCCGACCTCCTTTCCCCATCAACACTTTCTTAACCTTCGGTACAAGAGAAAATGACGTAAAAAAATAATCAAGACGACTAGCTTGGTTAAGCCTCCGCCATGTATATCTTATCATTCTAGGATATTTAAGCTTCCATATATCCACCAATTCTAGTATGTTCATGCAATTATTTATTTCCTTTAGTGCTTGTGGATGATTTTAGTTTATGTTGTTATTAACTTTTCTATCCAATCTGGAGTTCAACGTTGTGTTATAATCCCCAACCATAATTATATAGCCCTGTGTTGCTTGTAATTTTAATAGTTTCTCATATATCTCTTTAAAGCAGTGGTCCTCAAACCCTTCCATGGAGGGCCTAGGTTATGCAGGTTTTTGCTTTTACCTTGTACAAGGCTGATGGAGCAGCTCACTAATTGGTTAGGCTCTCCCCTCACCTGGCAGTCTAAGTCCTAATTATGCTCTAATTGAAGGGAAAAACCAAAAACCAGCATACACTAGGCCCTCCATGGAAGGGTTTGAGGACCACTGCTTTAAAGAATAGTGGATGATCTTTATTTGGACCTTATAGGTTAATAAGCCATATCTGTTTCAAGTCTATTACCATCTTAAAAATGATCCATCTACCTTCAGAATCTAAAAAGACATTTTCAACATTTATAATAGCATTATTTTTCATTACAGTTTTTCCCGATTGCTAAAACGCTAAAAGTGAATGTTCATAACAAAGCGTCGAAACCGTTACGTTTGCATGCATTTGGTACACTCAGGCACCAAATAAATAAACACAATGTCGATATAGCACCGTAAACAATTCTACAACACACGGTGCAAAACACTACACACATTGTGCATGTGTTACTGTAGTGGGAAATAAATGTTTATAGGACCAAATAATGACTCCTTTAACAGCTGGCTTCTCATCCCTCCTGGGATGAATTAAGATTCATGGAAAGGGGGCAAACCCCAATGTATGTCACACATTTAAACCTGTACCTATGTGATTTTGGTTTTGATCAACCCATAAAGGGAGTTTGGTATTATTACTTGTAAAGGTTGTACAGGTCTTATGTTGTCTCCACAGGGTTTCTAGGAGAAGACAAATGCTAGCTCCCCCCTCTGGAAGTTACAGCCCGGATGCGCCGAGGCGCCAAGGCGACGCATAATCTAAATTGTTAATGTACTCTGTTGTTCTCCAATTCCAGCCAGTGAACTGATTCTGTATTTCATATGTAGCGGGATTGTGGGCGGCCCCTCTCGAGGGGAAATATAAGTCTTTGTTTAAGGTTAAATCAGATGAGATCTCTTTAACGACTCTCCTGGCCACACATCAGTGCATGCCATAGCAAATGTGTTGAATAAATGTTGTAATAGACTGAACCGTATAAGACATGCTTAGATCGTAGATCATATTTAGAAGTGTAAACAACATGTAATTTCTTGGTATAATTGTGTAATTCTGTGTCCGGTTAAAGTGTTGTACTTCGATGCCCTTTAACTGGAATTAAATATTATTCATTTACTAAGTTCTGTCATAGACATTCTAAATCATTTCCCAGAACATCTCCGGTGGAGTTATTAATGGGAATGTAAGTTATCTTGTTGCGGTCTGCTCTGAAGTTTCAGCCTTTATCACGCACACAGTTCAAGCTAGGTAGCATACGCACTGTTTTCTGAGTATCGCGGTAAGCGATTAAGTTTTCCCGGGTCGCTGTAGTATTTCTTCTGTAGCTGTTTACACACGGATCAATGACCATTATGAGGTCAGATAGTTAGACAGGAAATATTCAACCACGTCTATTCTATTAATCCTCTATAGTCATTTATTAAACATTTCTCCGTTCTTAACCCAGACTATTGTAACAGGGGAGGAAAGGAAATATTAATTATTAATGCTTCAACTTCATAAGTGCATCTTAATTGTATCCTTTTATCCCCTTACTACATTACACACTTTGGCAATGATGAAACACTCTGCAGTCAGCACGTCCATTCAATAATTAAAACACACATGACATTAGCAACACTCCCGCACACACAGTAAAACACTTAACCTGTAACTGAACACCAATCAGTCACTATATATAATTCAGGTATGAGCACCTGTCGTGAGACAATCGTGAAAATGGAGGCTGAAGGACCAAGGGTGCACGCGTGCTGCTCCTGCAAGCAATGGAGGAGGCATGCAGAGACATCAAGGTTGGCTCGATCCACGGGTGGTTTTGCCACGGCCGGTGATATTTTCCCGTTGCCTGGCAAGGGTGAACATCGCCTGTGATGTGGACGAGGTGACGTGGCCCGACCCCAATTGACGGAATGATCCCTGAATGGGAGTTGTTTTACTACCTGTACAATGTATGACTGAGGCTTGGTTTTGGGAATAAAAATGGTTTAAAAACTACAAATGACAGAAGTGTCTGGAGTAAAGTTTACCAGTGTGTTGTGTCTGTTTGACTGTTCATTGTTCAGGTGCATGTGTGTTCCCTATCGATCTGAAGAGGGCCTTTTGAAGTCAGAGTGTTAAGTTTTTATTGCAGAATGGCAGTTTTGACATGGCAGTTAGATGTTAATCTCCAAGTGTAAAGAATTCTTGTGTGTTGAGTTTCGACACGATGAGCCAAATGTTGCATTTTGTGTGTTAGCAATTGAAAAAAACTATAATTAACGCACATGCATTAATTGTGGGTTACAAACAAACATAATCACACATTCCTAAATCATCCCATTCATTCATCCCAATCCACTATACCAGCAGATGTATAATGGTTGTACTCCCCCAATATCCTATTCTGCCACAGCTACATGATGGACCTGCAAAGCAGCCCGGAAAGACACAAACACAACGAAATATTGTCTAAAATTTTGTCTAAATTACAGAGAGGAGTATTCCCTCCGAGACACATGCCCGAACACCCGGTGTTGAGACCTCTGATCTCACCCTCTATTGAGTGGTCAGACCAAAACTGTCTTATACTGACGCGGCCACAATAAAACCTTTATACAACCTCCTTCCCTGATTGTCCGAGTGTGACCTCCTACCCATGGGTTACTGCGGCCAGTGATAGCCAAACACTGCCACTGCCTGGAAGGAGATACCCCACCGGAATCCCCACTGGTAGGTACAGGTCAACAGGGTTCCCATGGCAGCTTTGAGAATATCCCTGTATATTTATGTAACCCTTCTTAGGGCTTTGGCTTAGTCGGACCCACCTTGCCAAGCAGGCTCAGAATCGACTGAGAAAGGTGCTGCTCCAGTAGGTTTTGCCCATCATGTGACACACGCAAGCAGCCTAGAACAGGCATGAGAGAGTCAGAATTTCTAGTGTCCAGGTCTTTCAGGCCATCTCCTAAAGGAAAAAAACCTCTGCACAGAAGTAAATTTTTAATCACCTTTTATTAGATGAATATTAATTCTATACAATTTGTTCTACTATGCAATGAATCCATAAAATATATAAGTTAATTTCATAATCTTAACCCTTCTGTTGTCCTCATATTCCATGCACACCCCGTGTCCTCTGGTCAAGGAGACCTTGTTTTGAAGGAGAACAGTTACAGCATCAATATTGTGTATAACATCAATATATTCCCACATTACTAAGTTGCCTCAAAATACAAACAAATCAAACCATTGATCACGTGACATCCATATATTCCTATGTGAAAACCCTATTGCTTACTGAACGCGGGTATGCTTGAGTGCGGCGTGTGTCGTGGCGGCGCTCCGAGTTGCGTGTGTTACTATTCGCAGAGGCCCTCGTGCATACACGTGTCAGCAGACGAGCGAGCAGCCTTTGCAGATGTAATTTGTGCACCGGCAGCAGACGGTGTGGGTTTTTCTGTCCTTCTTTGGGGGGCATATCTGACACCTCTTCCTCTTGCTGGCGACGGCTGGGGGTCGGGCGGTGGGTCGGGCTAGGGGTCGGGCTGCGGCGTCTGCGGGTCCGGCGGGTAGTCCATTGGGTGGTCGGGCGGCGGGTCCCTCGGCGAACACGCGGCGCTTGTTGCGTTTTCCTGGGAATCCAGGCAGGCCAGTTCTCTCGCCAGATGACGAAGGCGTAGGAGGACACGTCGACAATGTTGTGGAAGAAGACCAGGGGCCAGCAGGTGGTCATGCGCCTGTAGTTGTACATGCCGATCACCTTGTCCAGGTTGTCCACGCCGCCCTTGTGGTGGTTGTAGTCGAGGACGATGGTGGGCTTGGCATCATCACGCTCGATGACCGAGGGCTCGGCGTGCAGCATGCTCAGGAGTAGCATGTTCCTGTTCCTCTTGGCCACGTATGACACCTGGGCGGTGGTGGGCGTGAAGGCGAACTGGGACGAGTGGATGGCCCTGTGGTTGCATGCGAGCAGCGCCGGCGGCAGCTCGGGCATGTTCCGTCGAACCGCGCCCACCACGGTGAAATTCATCTCGAGGAGCCGACGCGCCAG